>CAKNUP010000010.1:0-262495 GCA_931305995.1 Torulaspora indica | reverse complement strand
TTAGCTCTCGCAAAATTAACGTACACCTTATCCTCAACAAGCTCAAAAAATAAGCTGTGTCCCGTGATGTAAAAATTGGAGCTCATGCGCTCCATCTTCAGGAGCGTGTCGGCTTTGTACAACTTCACGAAGCGTCGTACCTTCTCCCTTGTCTCAGCAGAAACGGTCTCACCTACGGCGAACTCATCAACCTCCGGCGAGCAAAAGCTCACGAGAAAGCCATCAATAATGGCAAAAAGGCCCTCTGGTGTTGTAATCGCTGGATATCTGACATTAGGTATCATTTCTAACGCTCAGAACTCTTGTGAAGTTGGGGCTTAGATCTGAGTAAGATCAATTCTAGTCTTTACTAGTTTATAGTTGCAAACTTTGTCTAGAAAGGGAATTTTCTATGATATTGAATTTTTGTTCTGAGAGCGGTTAGAGCGCCTCTCAAATGCGAAAAGATAAAATAACTACCAATTGCAAAACGCCGTTGTAACAGTGTACAAAAGAACGAGTGAAACGTGGTAGGGAATTCGTTTACCCAGTATTGTACGATAAAGATTACTTTTTAAGACCTAGAAAGCTAAACCCCCTCCTTTATTTACGGAGTTTCTCTCCCATATCATTTGACCAGGGTCTTGTTGACATGATTTTCTTGAAAGATGTAAGGCTTTTCCCTTTTTTTTTTCCCGAACTAAAATCTGGTTCACGATCAGTCCAGCATACATACCATTGACGTTATGAGACATCCTCTTCGCTCACATTAGAACTGAAGCACCCGAGTGCCTCCGGGGTACCAGAACATTCTAATGCAAAGCGTAAATTTCGACAACTCGTCCATCCTTCTACCCTTTTGCTCATCTCACTATAAGTTTAGTTGTGCCAAAAAGGTACTAGAACGCCCGTTCGCCTGTTGTTTGGTATATACTCCCTGCATCACAGGTGGATTAGCGAAAATTGGTTCCTTTGATAATATTGAGATCAGAAAAGACTTTTCATTATAACGAAGAGCCTGCTCACGTACAGTCTTTATCTCCCCTTACAGTGATGCTGTCTCTCATATTCTTGAAAGCGTGTATTTGATCGGCTTAGTCAATAGCAACTTGTTGCAGGTAAATCGAGGAGCATTCTTCGGTCGCTTGTCTTCATCCAAAAGTTAGAAATTATTATTAACAGTTATTTCAGAATATACATACAGTCCAATCGGGAGTTTATATTATATCTCATAGCGGGTAGATAAACGCCTTGTTTTCCAGGTCTGTGAGGTCCAGCATGGCAATGTTGGTCTCTACGGCCTGGCCATCTATTTCTACCATTCCGTGAGCATCGCTAGCGTATGCGAGCCTTTCAACATTTCTCTTGTGAAGGAAATACCAGATTATTAGGGCAATCAATGGAGCAAGGAAAAATGATAACACAATTTGCACAATCCAGGCAGGAACATAACGAGGTGCGTCTTTACTTCTCCAGATCTGAGGTGATATAATATTAGCTACACTGTACCAGAACATCACTATTGCGTTTCTGGTCAACCTCTTCGTATAACCACCACAACTGGTTGTGTTCCAGCTAAACATCAGAATCCAGGGGATGCCGAAGAGTGGACAAGCCAAACATAGCATTGCTAACAGTGCGATTTTCTTATCCCAATCTATGGTCACTAGCGCGATTGAAGCAGCGAATGATGGAACACTCCAAAAAACTACCGAAAACGCCGTGTAGTTCCTTTTGTATAACAGGAAAACTGTCGCAATAACCGCACAGACAGATGCAAATCCGCCTGCTGCAACTGAAACTAAAGTCGAAGATAGATTAGAAATGTTGCCAATACCTTCGAATAGCAAATTCTGTTGATAAGCCAGATTGTTTGCCAATTGTTGGAAAAGGAAGAAGAGTCCGAAAAGCCATGTTATGGGATCTCTGAGAGCTTCAATAACCTGATATTTTTTGATCACCTTCTGTTCGATCGAAGACTTGCTGCTTTGCTGTACCCTTCTAATGACCCATACTTTTTCTTCTGTGCTCAAGAACTTAGCATCCGTTGGGTTGTTTGGATAAATGAGCGCCACCAGTATTGTTAGCAGAAATGTGCAACCACCGATGATGATGAAGAAAAGTTTCCAAATGGGCACGCTGGATTTGGCGTGCAAAATACCGTAGGCGATGAACCCCACAGGGATGGTAACGCCAATAGATGAGATATACCAGATGGGACCGTACGAGTTTTTCTCATCTGGAGTTAAAAACTGGTTCATCGTCATATTCAATGATGGCAAAGCAACAGATTCTACGAAACCTAGGAAAAATCTCAGCGCAATTACTCCCTCTTTATTGTATGCAACACAGTGCAGAAAGATGATGATTGTCCAGATCGCACACATAGCCAGGACAACTCTTCCGATAGGGAACTTTTGCACAAAAATCAGGTTGGCCTGTCCAATAATATAACCGACATAAAAAAGCGTGTTAGCATTGCTATAACTCTCCTGTGTGAGACCGGTGTCTTCCCATAAACCAAAGATAGAGGCGTACGACAACGTCGCCTTATCGGAATACATGGTAATGTTAACCAGAAATGTCAGCCCGACAACGATAAAGGCCACTTTTCTTCTCAACCTACGCTCCTGCTCCTCAGTGATAGGAGCAACCTGGGAATCGTGCTCTTCCAAAAATTTTAACGTAACATCTGCATCTCTAGAGCTAACAACCTTGTATTCGTCCTTGATAAAACTTGTGTTAGCTGCGTTTTTCTCCTTCTCAGTAATGGGAATTACATCAACCTCCGAAGAGGACGGACTTGTAGAAGCCATCAGTGGTTGACCTATTGATGCATTTTTGCATGATGAAAAGCTATCGGTCTGAATTCCTGCTCACTTTATACTCGAGATGTCAGATCCCCTTCCAGTCATTGGGTATGTCGATTGCACCTATCCGGAGACCCATTTTAGTCATCGTAGAAAGAATTGCATCTTAGAACGGGAACTCTGTCTTTTGATAAGTTACGATGTCTTCTGTGAGTCTTTAGTAAGCTGTGGCGTTTGCTGTCTCGAGAAAAAAACACACTTTTAAAGTTTATCAGGCAGCATATCAATGCTTTGCGGACTGGGATGGTTGAGTTGCAAGACCGTTAGCCAGTCCTATCTACCTCAGTGAGATAAGCAGCTACCCCTGAAGCTTAATTGAATGCAGCCACTCGGTCGTATAACCCGTTCTGGCAATGCGAGGCTGTATGTCAGTCTGCGCTCGAGTAAAAGTCCGCGTAGTGTGATCCACTACCCTGGTAGCGGCACAGCTCTGTCGCTTAAAAGATCTCTACGCATACTGGTAGTTGCGCAAGGCCCAAGCCGAGCTATCGGACAGAGATGTAAGCCAGCTCAGTAGGACAGGCTCCGGCTTGGTCTAGAGAAGAGATCCGCATTTAAAGATCGAGCCACTGCCTTCCAACAGTCCAGTTGCCTGCGATCTCCATTTGACAAAATGTCTGCCGTGTTTTCCTTTTCAGATCGGCGTAAATCACTTTGCTCTGTGTCCGCAAAGAGCCATCGCGCGATGGACTTTTCAGCGTTAGCAACAGATTGTTCGCAAACTGGAGAGATAAACCAGTAGATTAAGCCTTTTTAGACCTCTGCCAGGGATTGCATAGCAGTAGCTTGTTCCACCGCATCAATATCGTACGTTGGTGCAGCCAAGGGCATTGAGATACAATGCTGAGAAGGCGCTCTAATTTTTTTTTAGTGCTTGTGCTGGTGGCCATTGTTCTGTTTGTGACTCCTAGCGGATGGCTTTCGCCTGGTAGATCTTCCAAGAGGCAATGGTTGCGAAATCCACAGGTTGTTCCACGGAAATCAGACCTTCTGCATGCTGATATTTCTCAAGCGCTGAGCCAGAAAGACTGGGGCTTGTCGCCGGTTAATCATCGTACTATCAAGCAGAAATATGAGGATGAGGAGGTTGTGGGATACGTTTCTAATCTAGATGTGAAAAAGGTCCTTGACAGAAAAGCCAAAACTGCAAAAAATCACGATTATGATGGCGTTCTTATGGGCACACTTTCCGCGAAGGAATATCAGGATTTAATCGAATGCTCAGACCTTGCCTATCGTGCCAAAATCCAGCATTCGGTTGACAAGAAGCTGCTGAAAGATGATCTAGCCGAACTGAGGTATGAGCTTATTACGAACCCAAGTTTTCTGTCGAAGGAAGTGACTGGTGAGGATGAGCAGGAAATGAGTTTGCCCGACATTATACAAAAAAAGTGGTTCCAGTTTGGCAGTTCAGCGGTTTGGCTTGAAAGTGAGCAATGCTACGTGGTGTACTCCAGAGTAATATATTCTTCGATCCATGTCAGAAACAGACCGCACGTCTCTTTAGTTAGAGCGCAGGCTTTCGACAAAGATTGGAATGAGCTAAAGGACAAATGGATCCCCTATGTAGATACGCCACTCGACAAGGATATGGACACTGTTCTTAAGGAAATAGATGAAGCATTGGGGATAACTGATTGCAGCGCGCTTAAGTCAAATCATGCAGCATATGACGCTTGTACGGTTGAGAATACAAAAAACAGTCTTGAAGCAAAAAGGAGAAGAGAGAGTATACTCTCCAGATACTATATGAAGTACCCAACCATTCTAAACATTCCGTTTAAAACTGATGGTGATTGGAAAGGTCCAGAAGATCCTAAGGTTGTTTTGAGAAAGACCGATCGCTCAGAAGAACCTGTTGTCTTGTATAATATACATGACGATGACCTTGATAGAAGAATAATGGTGGCTTACATGCCACATAGAAAGATTGAACCAATGGTGAAACTGAGCGTGAATGGGCGTGAACAAAAGGGAATGGAAAAGAACTGGACTCCTTTTTTCCACCAAGAAACCGGTGAATCTGTTATGTCTCGTGGCTTTATTCATTTCATTTACAGCTTTAGTCCACTTGAAATACTGAAATGCTCTCTGAACGACGGTATTTGTAGCTTAGTTTTCGATGCAGAAACCTTGAAAGTGACTGACGCTAACAAATTTGACGGCATAAGAGGCGGGACTCAGTACGTTCCCCTTCCGGCAATCTTACCTAGAGTAAGTGAGGATCAAATTTGGATTGGATTTCCCAAGCAGCATATCGAAAATTGTGGATGTGGAGATATCTATTATAGACCAATGCTGGGTGTCCTGATCGAGCGGCATGGAGTATACAGTCAAGAATTAGTGGTTTCTGCTATGGGCTTTAATATGGATGTGCTTTCCTGGGACTTGCAAACGACTGAATGCAAGGATACGAATATTTTAAGCCCTAATTCCATTGGTTACTGGGAGGTGGTCGGGCAAGATCCTCAAACTAAACAGTACGAGGACTACCTTACTTTGACCGTTTCAGAGGCAGATTCTAACACGAAAGTTATCACTTTGAAGGGCGTACTGAATTTCATTCTTGGAGTATATCAAGAGAAAGACATTAAAGACAAATTTGAAATAGATGACCATTCGGATGGCGTTATTGGACATACGTTACATTGTCTGGTCAATTCGGCGTTCGATCAATGTAAAGCTTACGGTGAAACTCATTCTGGATCCAATGAAGGCGATTGAGCCCTCATGTGATATTCCTCGTTACGTTCAACATAACGTAAAATCATCACTAATTCAGATCGATTGATGCCAGCAGTCGGTTCTCAAGCTTAATTCTAGACCTTTTTGAATGGTATACTGGCTGTCATACGTACATTCTATATCTAATGCATTACTATAGGTAAGGTGACACAGCATCACCGTCATATTGTGTGAAAGACATATTCTCCCCCACAATGGCGATAGACAGGTTATTGGTGGTCAAAGTCTCGTCCTTCAAGGATTGTCTCAAAGCTTCAACGCCCCGCTTAATCAGTTCCTGTGGATCTTCTATCTCCAAAAACTCGTCGAGTGTTCTCTCCAGATACGTCTTAGCGCCCTGAGAACGGGCTCCGATCGCGGAACCATACAGCTCCAACGTATTGCCCGAAGGCTGGAACTCCAACAGATGAGCGCCACTCTTGTCATACCCTATGATCAACAGTCCCACCCCGTAAGGCCTACCGCCGTAAGATTGCGTATTTTTCTGTGCCTTATCACAAAGAAGATGGCCTGCTCTCTCGACCGACAGCTTCCTGTTGAACACCAAGCTCGAGTAATTACACTGCTGCCTCAAATAGTTGCTCAGTACACGCGCATCAGGCGCCAACCCCGCCAGCGACAACCCCATGTGTTCATCGCACTTGATGATCTTCTTCTGATACGACGAAAGCTCGTCAGCGTTCCGCTTCAGAGCAACCAGCACAGCGTGTCTCTTAGATCTCAAACCCACCGTGACGCTCCCCTGTTTGATCGCTTCCAAAGCGTATTCCACCTGGAAAAGCCTGCCCGTGGGGGAAAAAGTGACCGTATCACCGTCGTAATTGTTTCTGAACATCTCAAACCTCGCAATCGATCCACCTGAACCGTCGCTGACCTGCTTCTTGATGCTCTTTTGCCACCTCTCTTGGTCCAGCAGCTGAAATTTCATTAGTGTACGTCGTCCCAAATGATGTGTCCAAAGGGGACCTCGAAGTCCATCGCTAAGCTATATAATAACCAGCGACACAATAGCTGTTTGGTAGCAGGAGATGGCGGTAGTTGAACTTGGTGGTGACTTACGGACTGGCAGCTGAGATGCTAACGAACTGGATACTCAGTATTGTGTATGCCACTTTGGACCGGATCCCGCCGGTGGTGTGGCAGGTCATTCATGTGATATCGGACATCTACTTCTTCTGGATCCACAAGCTGCTGAGCTATTTACGGCCGAACTCCCGGGTGCTGTACTACGAGGCTAGCAAGGAGTTGGAGCAGTGTACGACATACGAGGATTGGTATGCTAAGGCGACTATTGTGGATGAGATAACGGGGGCCAACTTGTGGAGAAGGAACTTCTTCTCGGTACGCTATGATTTTAATGCTGTGTTGGAGCAGCACTCGCATCTCCGTAGGGCGCTTGAGGCGGGCGATATAGAGGCTATTAAGGACAAACTTTTGGCCAATGGGCCTTGTATGTTGCGAAATTTCGGTGGGATCGTGGACAGGAGACTTTTTACCAAATCGCTGATCGGCACCAAGTTGCTCATCGAACAGTACCTGGATAGGATAATCGAGGGATTGGATGTTTTGGACAGGGCGGGTACGTCGACGTATTTTTTCCAAAGATGCAAACTGTCGCTGGGGACCACTGCGCTCATCCTGCAAGGCGGGTCCTTGTTTGGGATGTTTCATCTAGGCGTGATAAAAAGGCTGTTCTTTCAAAATCTTATCCCCAACGTGATCAGCGGTAGCTCAATGGGATCGTGTATGGCTAGCCTTTACGCGTGCATGTCTAACCAGGAGTTGAGGAGGCTGCTGCATGGAGAAAATATATTGAATATGATAAAACTAGATGTCGAGCTACTTCGAAGCTGCGGGTACGGCAACGTCGATCAACATTTGAATCTGGGTACATTGATACAAAATCTCATTCACCATGGCTATTCCCAAGATATCTATCTGTTCATTCAGTTTGTGCTAAAATATATCGTGAAAGATTTGACATTCGAAGAAGCCTTTCAAAACACAGGTAAAATTCTAAGCATAGTCATCCACCCGACCGATAGGTCATGTCCAAATTTACTAAATTACGTTACGGCGCCTAATGTTCTGATTAGTTCTGCTATCAACTGTAGTTTGGGTTCTGGTGTAATATCGAATGATACTAAGTTGCTTTGTAGGAATCTCGATAACGAAATTGTGTCGTTTCTTTCAGAGGAGAAGACTAAGATAACAAAATTTTTAGCCCCAGAGAATGCTACTGTGCTTGCAAACAGCGAAAGTCCATACACGAGATTAACCGAGTTATTCAATGTCAACAACTTTATCGTATCTTTGGCGCGACCCTACCTTGCACCACTTGTGGTCAATGATCTAAAGCACGAGATCAAAACATCGAGGTACTATTATTACAAACACTATCCCGATACTCAAGGTACAGTGGATTTATCAGAACTCGGATTTCCTCAGTTGAATTTCACCGAAATGGAACCTCTGGCCTTTAAATTCAAGTACCACATGGAGAGGAAGCTAAAGAATATCGCGACCATGGAATTTCGTCATAGGATGGAAATGTTAGATAACCTGGGTCTGCTCAGCTCTTGGATTAAAAGACTAACTATCGATGAAAAGACCCCAAGGTCAGCGACCGAAATCACAATTGTTCCGAGAATGAAAAGTTTATCTCTGACCAGAATTATCGAGGGCCAATTAGATAACATCCCATATGGGATAACATGTGGAGAGCAAAGTACTTGGCCTGTATTGTCGCTGATAAGGACCAGATCATCAGTTGAGTTCAAATTAGATAGAATAATAAGGGCTAGGAGGAGCCGAATGAGCCGATACGTAAACTAGCCGGTCATCTATAGAACAATTTCGTACTGTCTCGTTGGCTTAGATATAGGTATTCATTCTCAACGACGTGGCAAGATATCTGATCCGAAGAAGCTGCTCCTCTGGTTATTCGTAGTGTGCCTGTCACATCCGTAGCCCGGCCTGTTTCCAAGGGTCTCAAAGAAAGAACTGCTATTGCCTTGTAAAGGCAGCCCGATGCAAATCTCGCGAGCTGCACAGAATCTCTATTATCACCGTCGATACTGAAACATATGTTTGTTGATATCAACAGAATCCCACATTTCGCCATGAGAGGCAAAATAAACTTTCGATGCAGTTCATCACTTGTCAGGCCGTCTAGCAGCGTCAAAAGTATCTCCGGCTGTTCCAGTACTATCATAGACGAAGGCGCCTCTGTGAAAGTATCCAAAAGCTCCGACAGCACCTTTGCCCGTGGTTTACCAATGTTCTTGGCTACAAAATCCGTAAGCAGATCAATCACCCTGTATGAGTTTGCGTCTATCTTCAGCTTTTTGAACACATCTGTGAACTGTCTTCCATTATGTATAAAGGATCCGATCGTAACAGGCAGATCTGACGATGTTGCGTGAGAAGCGGGCTGGGACGCACCGCTCAAAGAGTGCGGAGCTCCTGTTATCTTCGATTCTACCAGCGCATTTATCAGCCAGAATGGCGAATTAGAGGGCGTCGAAGTAATCGTGATAAGGTTGTGGCTTCTTCCCGAGAATAATTCCTTCGAGAGAACCGAATTGTCGCTAAAGATGACAAGCTCCTGGGTCTGAACGCTGCCCATAACCGATACGACCTTCCTAGGCAGCACTTTACATGATTTGCGATCCCATTATAGGCATTTTTCAAGCTCATCGCACCTCTGGTTTACCTATGGTAACAGTGAAAAATTCACTGAATATGAAAATTTTCCACCACTTTTGACCATTAAAAGAGACAAGCTAAGCAGGTTCGATCATGCTCACTCTACCTGAACTGAAGTCTGACATTATTGTCAATGTTGTTGCCGATGCCAAGAAATCCGAGGCTGTTCGTCGCCCAGTTGAACCTGTTGGGAGACACTTTTTGCACCATGCTCAGAGAACCTTGAGAAACCACACTTGGTCCGAGTTTGAGAAAATCCAAGCTGAACAAAATGTCAAGAGAGTGGACGAGTCCAACACCGACCCCGATGAGTTGCTTTTCGACGAAGAATTGGTCGATGAGTCGCTATTGGAGCATGACCCAAGAGACTGGAAGACTGCGGACTTGTACGCTGCGATGGGCTTGTCCAAGTTGCGTTACAGAGCCACTCCCACGCAGATTATTAAGGCCCACAGAAAGCAGGTGTTGAAGCACCATCCTGACAAGAAGTCAGCCTCTGGCGCAGGTTTGGAGCAAGACGGATTCTTCAAGATCATTCAAAAGGCGTACGAAACGTTGACTGACCCTACCAAGAGAGCACAATACGACTCGTGTGACTTCAATGCGGATGTTGAGCCACCAAAGAAGGGTACCGAATACGATTTCTTCGAGGCCTGGGGTCCCGTCTTCGCCGCAGAGGCTCGTTTCTCGAAGAAAACTCCTGTGCCACCACTAGGTGACATGGATACTCCAAAGAAGGAGGTTGAGCAGTTCTACTCCTTCTGGCACAGATTCGACTCATGGAGAACCTTTGAGTTCTTGGACGAGGACGTCCCAGACGACTCCTCCAACAGAGACCAAAAGCGTTACACCGAGAGAAAGAACAAAGCAGCCAGAGACAAGAAGAAGACTGCAGACAACGCAAGACTAGTCAAGCTAGTCGAGAGAGCCGCAAACGAGGACCCACGTATCAAGAAATTCAAGGAGGAGGAGAAGAAGGAGAAGGAGAGAAGAAAGTGGGAACGTGAAGCCGGTGTCAGAGCTGAAGCTGAAGCTGCCGCCAAGGCCGCTGCTGAGGCCAAGGCCAAAGCCGAAGCCGAAGCCGCCGCCTCCGCTGCTGCCAAGGTCGACAAGAAAAAGGCCAAGGAAGCCGCCAAGGCCGCCAAAAAGAAGAACAAGAGAACCATCCGTGGTGCGCCAAAGGACGCAGACTACTTCGGTGACGCAGCAAACGCTGCCACCATCGATGAGCAGACCGGCTTCATCGTCGATTCTTTGGACGACGAAGAACTGGTCTCCGTCGCGGAAAAGATCAAAAACGACCCAGCCTCCGCAAAGCAGACCTTGCAAGAGGTCTCCAAGACTCTCAGCGACGCCGGCAAGCTACCTGCTAGCGTCTTATCCTACTACTTGTAATGGTACTTAATTCTATAGAGAATCACTGTCCGGGCTCTTTTTCAAGAGGGCGCCGGACACTTTTAGGTTGAGGTTTTCCAAGGACAAGCTGGATAGTTAAAAGGAAGAGTAGTTTAAGCCAGTTCAAAGGGTGAAGAGGGAGCAGAAAACGAGCCATTGAGCCTTGAGTTTGGTGTGGTAATGTCGTATAGGGGTTCTTTGAACAATTTGAATGGTGCTGCGGCTCCCAGCCGTCAGGGAAGCGGGTACGGCGCGTTTGCAGCCCGCAGAGATGGATCATCTGGTGGATTCAGTGTCCAGAGTGTGATGAAGAACGTGGAGGCATACAGCAAGAAGATCGAGAACTTGACGGATCACGCGTTGGCGCAGAAACTGAGACCGTACATTCCGGGCATTGCCAGATTTTTCATTACTGCGACGTTTTATGAAGATTCGTTTCGTATCGTCTCGCAGTGGTCGGATCAGATCTTTTACTTGCACAAATGGAAGCACTATCCTTACTTCTTTGTGGTGCTGTTTTTGATTCTCGTGACTGTCTCTATGCTGATCGGTGCGACTTTGCTTGTGTTGCGCAAGCAAACGGTGTATGCGACCGGGATTCTGTGCGGATGCATTATACTCCAGGCGTTGATCTACGGTTTGTTCACGGGCTCTTCATTTGTCCTGAGAAACATCAGTGTCATTGGTGGGCTGCTGATCGCATTCAGCGACTCCATTGTTCAAAACAGAACTACTTTTGGTATGCTGCCGGAGTTGAACCCCAAGGACGGCAGAACTAAGGGCTATCTATTGTTTGCCGGAAGGTTGCTCATCGTTCTCATGTTCATCGCATTCACATTCAGCAAATCGTGGTTCACAGTCTTTTTGACCATCGTCTTCACCATCTGCTTCGCCATCGGGTACAAGACCAAGCTTGCATCAATAATGCTCGGTCTCATTCTGACCTTCTACAACGTCACCCTCAACAACTACTGGTTCTACGATCAGACCAAGAGGGATTTCCTCAAGTACGAATTTTACCAGAATCTAAGCATCATTGGAGGTCTACTGCTGGTCACCAACACCGGTGCTGGAGAATTATCGGTAGATGAGAAGAAGAAGATTTACTGATGGCACACACAGACGCTGACCAGGAGGCCAGCCGACCACTGTGTAGAACTGAGGCATAGTAACCTTGTATAGTTTCGCCAGTGACCCAGCGTTACCCGGCGCGCAGGGAAGTACAATAAGAAGGGGTCCTACGTATACAGCGTTATGAGTAGCACTCTGACCACTTACGAGGAACCCAGACGTAGCTCTAGAGTCTCCAATCATTGTCTAAGTGATGGGAGGAATACTGAAAAACCCACTTCCTGCGAACCAGGCAGCTTCCGATAACGAGGAATCTATCTCGGAGTTCAGAAAACAGGTGTTGATGAATACTCAGCTGAATGCCAAGCTAACATCGAAGAAACGCGAAGGGTTGGCGGGGGGCTCTCATATCCTACCCAAGGACACGCTGTCGCTGAAACACCAGCACGATGCTGAAGAACGATTGCAATGGAACCAGAAGAACCTGGCCGCAAATGAACTCACCAAGCAGCAGTACCAAGATATCCATATTGATGAACCAAAGACACCATATCAGGGAGCGATTGACCCGGAAGGTGAGTATTATAGGGATGACGATGAAGACGAGGCAGAGTTGCAAAACTTCTCTTTGGATCCAAGTTCGGGACCTGTGCTCGAGCCCAAAACCGAGGGTGTAAGTAGCGAGCTAGCAACTGATTCAGATAAGGATGAACGCTCAAGACGTTTTGAAGAAATGAGGAAAAAGCACTATAACCTGAAAGAAGCTCTCCAAAACAGACGATTTCAGGACGAAGATGATGATGATGATGACGAGAACAATGACGAAGACGATGAAGAAGACGACAAGCGCTAGAAACCACTCAGTTCGGATGGCCCATTCCAGTTTATGTACATCTATCTATCGAAGGATCATTACTTACGGAGTTTGAATCGCATTGAAGAAATTTTGAATCAGCGATGAGCTAGACCTTTGCTCGAATTGCGAGGCTCCAATCGGTTCTGTGTTTGTTATAGCAGCTAGTCATGCCCCCCAAGCGTGTGAGCAAGCCAGATGCAGATCGCACTTCGAAGAAAGCGCGCAAGACCGCTCCCCAAGTCTCGAAACTGAAGAAAACGATCAAAGTGCTGTCCAAGACGGTCAATTACAGTTTATGCATACCGACGACAATAATAGCCAATTGCCGAAATTTGGAGCAGATAACGACCGCTGTTTACCAGGTTGCCAAGGCGGCGACGATCTTCAACGTTGGCGAAATAGTGATCCTAGACCTTGGTCAGAAGGGCAACAAAGAAACCAAACACGAGAACTCGCTCTCCGATGCGATGCTCATCGCGTCTCTGCTGCAGTATTTCGTCACGCCGCCGTACCTGGTGAACACGGTGTTCAAGAAACAATACAGAAGATACTTCCAAGAAGCCAGCAAACTGCCCCGACTCTCGTCGCTGCCCTTCATGCGGCACCTCGAGCAGGACAAGGGCCGCTACCGGGAGGGTCTTGCCATCAGAATGAGCAAGCCGGGCTCCGGCGCTACGGCTAAAAAGGGCAAGGAATTCAAACAGACCAAGTACATCAACATCGGCAAGGCGGAGCCGCTGGAGCTGAAGGCGCAGCTCGTCCCCGTCAACGTCCGCGTCACCGTCGACACCGTCGAGCACCGCGTGGTGTCGCCGCAGGAGGCCTACGGCGACTTTGTAGGCGCCCAGGCCTCGTACGGCTATCACGTGCGCGTTGCCAAGAGTTTTGGTTCTGTCTTCACCGAGTGCGCGCTGCCCAACGGCTACTCGCAGGTGCTCTGGGCCAACAGCGGCGACTACTACTACAGCGACAGCAAGCACCGCAAGGTGGAAACCAAGCTACCCTACGTCTCTCGCATCCTGCGGCCCAGCGACGACGCTTCCGCGGACGCCTCAGCGTCCGCCGCAAACGTGCTGCTCGTCTGCGGCAGATGGGACCACATCAGCGACAGCTTCCAGCAATCGAAGCACCAGTTCGAGGGCTGCGACGGCGCCCACCAGTTTTTCGACGGCCAATTGCAGCTGCCGGGCGCCGCGCCGCAGGGTCTCGTCCCCATACAGGACTGCTGCATGATCTCCCTGGCACTGCTAACCACCCTCTAGCCAGCTAGACGGTGTCTAGCTGGCTTCAGACATCCTCCAATCGAGCTCTTCTATCTAGATCTATTTTTAGTGGGCTCGTATACAAATTTTTCACGACGCTCCTTGGCAGACGTCATAAAGGCAAGTGGGAGATCGAGAAAAGATCTTACTCTTAAGAAGAGGTAAGACAGATTCTAACCAGAGATCAAGGCTACGATGCGTTTCTCTACTCTCGCTACTGGATTGCTGCTTGCTGCCAGCCAGGTCGCTGCTGTCGGCGACCTGGGCTTTAACCTGGGTGTGAAGAACAACGACGGCACGTGCAAGAGCACGTCGGATTTCGAGGCAGACTTGGATGTTTTGAAGCCATACGGTGACGTTGTGAAGATCTACGCGGTTTCTGACTGTAACACGTTGCAGAACCTGGGTCCTGCTGTGGAAAACAAGGGTTTCCGTGTGTTCTTGGGGGTGTGGCCCAACGACGACGCGCACTTTGAGGCTGAGAAGAACGCTTTGAAGACGTACTTGCCGGAGTTGAAGACCTCGACTGTTGCTGGTATTTTGGTGGGGTCCGAGGCGTTGTACCGTAATGACCTTACTGCTTCTGAGTTGGCCGACAAGATTAAGGATGTCAAGAGCACTGTTGCCGGGATCCAGGGCTCCGACGGTAAGTCGTACTCGGGCGTGCAGGTCGGTACCGTCGACTCCTGGAACGTGTTGGTCGCGGGCTACAATGCACCAGCCATCGAGGCCAGTGACATTGTGATGGCCAACGCTTTCTCGTACTGGCAGGGTCAGGCGATGAACAACGCCTCGTACTCGTTCTTCGACGACATCATGCAGGCGCTGCAGACCATCCAGTCCGTCAAGGGCTCCACCGACATCAGCTTCTGGGTCGGCGAGACCGGCTGGCCAACCGGCGGTACCAACTTCGGCGCCGCCTACCCATCTGTCCAGAACGCACAGCAGTTCTGGCAGGAGGGCGTCTGTGCCATGAGAGGCTGGGGCGTCAACGTGATCGCCTTCGAGGCCTTCGACGAGGACTGGAAGCCAGACACCTCTGGTATCTCCGACGTCGAGAAGCACTGGGGTATCTGGACCTCAGAAAAGAGCTTGAAGTACAACATTACCTGCAACTTCGATTAGGCCTGGCAGACTCATCGCTGCTTCTACTTATGATATCCCACTACGTATTTTTCTTGATTCTTCAGGCCCGCAAATGGACCATATATAGCTCTTTTAAAGCGCTTTTTTAACCAGGCATGCCTGCAGGCAACAAGTGATCACCTCCGAGCTAACCATCCAGGTCATTAGCACCAACTGGCCCCAGCTGCCTAGATCTACCTTGGTTCGATGGCTCTTAATCGGTGTTATTCTCGATGAGGTACGTACAAGACGATTTTTCACCGATGCGGTGCTGAAAAATTTTACCAGGCAGAGCGTAGTAAGAAGGTAGAGATGAGGGAAAGATAGTTCTATCAGTATAGCGTACCATCACTATAAGGTCTAGAGATCGTTTACGGGAGCTGGAATCGAAGTCATACACGATTGTGGAACATGTCTCGTTTTTTCGCAGCCACTTACGACTATGATAGCGGAAGTTCGTCGTCAGAAGAGGACTTACTGTCGTCATCTGAAGAGGAATTGCTAAACTCTTCTTTGAGTGAAGAGGAGGAGGAGTCTGATGATTCGTTCTTTAATGATTCTGAGTCTGAGTCTGATATCGACTCTGATGATTCGGAGGGTAGACCTTACGGACCCGATTGGTTTAAGAAAGCAGAGTTCAGAAAAGGTGGGACTAACAAGTTCTTGAAGGGAGCCAACTATTCAGATTCTGAATCGGAAGATGAGGGCAAGAAAGTGGTCAAGTCAGCCAAGGAGAAGTTGTTGGATGAGATGCAATCTGTCTACTCGAGCATCGAAAATGCTGAAATGACACAGGACTGGGTGACGATCTTGGCAGAGCTGGACAATATCTCACGTCTCCTGATCAGAGCTCAACAACAGAACTACGGTACCCCAAACATTTTCATCAAAGTTCTGGCGCAGATTGAGGATGCCGTTACAGACGCAGAGCAATCCGATATTAAGAATAAGGCTGTTGCCAGAGCCTACAATACGACGAAGCAAAGAGTGAGAAAGGTGGTAAGGGAGAACGAGGACTTGCTCGCTAAATTCAGAGAGAACCCAGAATCCTTCGATAAGGAAAGTACTGCCGAGCTTGGTCCTGAAGACCGTGAGACGACTTCAATCTTTGGTAAGAAAGGTGTCAATCTGTCAGCTTTGGCCACAGCTTCTTCTGAAGTTGGTTTCTTCTCCGCTCTACGAATCGTATTGGATACTAGAGGTAAGAAAGGTGTTGATCAACATGGTTTAATCAAAACTATGCAGGAATTGCTAGAGATCGCCAAAACACCTTACGAGACGATAATGGCTTATCTAACTTTAATTCCTATCAGGTTCGACGCTTCTGCCAATCTTTCATATCAGCCAATTGAGCAGTGGAAAGCAGCTTACAGCGAAACACTCAAGCTTTTAGAAATACTGAATGAGCACATTGATACCTATCAGGTTTCGGAGTTGGCTGAGCGTAACGAGTTCATCGAGGATGAGCCCCAAGCGGACGCTAATGGGGTCAAGAAGATTTTGGGTTCTGTTTTCTCATTTGTGGAGAGGCTCGATGATGAATTTAACAAATCTTTATTGAACACTGATCCTCATTCAAGTGATTATTTGGTGCGTCTGAGAGATGAGCAATTAATCTACAATTTGATCTTGAGAACGCAAATTTACCTGGAGGCTACTCTTCCCGAGGAAGAAAGAGAGAGGCTATTGGCACGTCCTTTGGTTAAAAGATTGGATCACATCTACTACAAATCAACTTCACTGATTAGCATTATTGAAAACAACGCTTGGAAAAGTCTGCCATCTAATTTCACTTCCAGTTACGTTCCATTCAATGGTATCGCTGATGATAAGTATGTCACGAACTTAGTTGGAACATTAGCTGACAGTCTACGCAAAAATAAGAATGGTGGGTTACGGAAGCGTGCCGTCCTTTATCAGGTTTACTTCACAGCCTTGAATATTGATTTCAGCACCGCTAAAGATATGTTGATTGAATCAAAAGTTCAGACCTATATCAACAATTCTGATCCTTCCCTCCAAATTCTATTCAACAGAGTGGTTGTACAACTTGGTTTGGCAGCATTTAAACTATGCTTAATCGAAGATTGTCATCAGGTATTGAACGAATTGCTCGCAAGCTCGCATTTACGTGAGATCCTCGGTCAACAAACATTGCAAAGAATCTCGGCTAATGTGGGAACGGCATCTAGTGCAGATGAACGTGAGCAGCTGTGCTTGCCTTACCATCAACATATCAACCTAGATTTAATCGATCTTGTTTTCATGACATGTTCTCTTTTGATAGAAGTACCCCAAATGACGGCATTCTATTCGGGCATCAAAGTGAAAAGAATTCCTTACTCCCAGAAATCCATTCGCCGCGCTTTAGAGCACTACGATAAATCAGCATTCCAAGGACCACCTGAAACACTCAGAGACTATGTTTTGCATGCTGCTAAATCGATGCAGAAGGGTGATTGGAAAAAGTGTAACTTTTATTTGAAGTCCATCCCTACCTGGAAGTTGTTATCTAATGCGGACACCGTGTTGGAGAACCTTGCCGAAAGGGTTCAAATCGGGTCATTGAAAACATTCTTTTTCACTTATAAGAGGTTCTATGACAAAATTTCTTTGAGCAAATTATCGGAACTCTTCAACATCCCACAGGAAAAGGTCGTGGAGATTATGGAGTTTGTCATTGCCGAATATGACATTGACGCTAGATTGGACGAAAACAAGAGCACTATTATTGTTGAAGGCGACGAAATAACTAAATTGGAAGAGGTCGCCTTGAAATTGAACAAGGAGGTAAAAATTGCAAAAGAACGCCTAAACCCATCCGCTGGTCGCCGTTAATTTTATTGATGATTCTCTGTCCGATTTTTACTGCTTCTCAGAGGCTCTCATGGTTGCATACCTGTACATTAAATCTCTTAGATGAGTTGCGCAAATATATATTTGAATATGTACGACGAAAGACTTCGTTATTTTGACGCCTAGTTAGACAGAGAGATAACTTTCCTGACTAGTGTTTTCCTCTTTGCGATTCTTGAAGGCTTAAACTGTACAGCTGTATAATTCGATTAATATGCATTATTAGTGTGGTTAATTCCTCGTTAGAGTCTTTTGCGAATGAATAAAGACGACAAATTTCTTGACCCATTTTGGATGTCGATGCATCGATTTACGATACTTAATCGCTTGGCAGGGTGCAAATTAAACTTCCTCTAGATTAATGCCAAAACATGCTCGGGCTTAATAAATATTAAATGTAATTTGATATGCTAGGATTAACAGATTGCACTCCAGAGGTCAATTAAAATCAGCCTCGGTTATACCGGATCTGTTACACATTTCCCTGAAAATGCCGTCGGTTCTTTCATAAAGAGCTTTGGGCGTGTCCAGCTCTGCAATCTCACCTTTATCAAGTACGAGAATTCGGTCGTAGGATAGAATGGTCTTCAGACGATGAGCAATACAAAGGATGGTACAGTCTCCGAAAGCTGCCGAGATTCGTGATTGAATTTTGTTATCAGTTTCATAATCAACGGATGAGGTTGCTTCATCCAAGATTAGGATCTTAGATTGACGAACAAGTGCCCTAGCCAAAGCAAGCAATTGTCTCTCGCCCAGTGAGAAGTTGCTTCCCTCTTCTTCCACTTTCTGATCCAAATGAAATTTGTGCAAATTTGACAGTGACCCGCTTTCGTCAGGTTTTTGTTTTTGAACAGCATCAAGTTCCGCCGCAGTGAGTATGCCTCCATTAACTAAGGCTTCCCAAAGCTTATCATCAGAACTTTCCTGGAAAGGATCCAGATTCTTTCTGATCGTCCCCCTGAAAAGTACAGGATCTTGAGGAATGATCGAGAGCTTCCGTCGTAGATCATAAAGACCTATCTTGCTAGTATCGATCCCATCAATTAAGATCCTGCCGTCTGCCAACTCATTGATCCTATAAAGTGCGCTCATTATTGTTGACTTACCAGCTCCTGTACGTCCACATATTCCTATTTTTTCTCCTCTTTTGATCTGCAAGTTTAGGTTATTCAAGACAACTGGCAAGCCAGGTCTATACGCAAAAGAAACTTCTTCGAAGATAATCTCACCTCTTGAGGGCCAGCTTTCCGGGGGAGAACTCTCAGGCACCTTATAGTCGGCTTCCAATGGCAATTCCGTTGCATAGGCGACCAACCTCTCCGCACTGTTCATATCATTTTCTGTTTGAGTAAAAGCTCGTAGAATAGTGTTCAAGAGACCTGGAAGCTGCAAAACATAGGTCAACAAGACACCAGTCGATGCAGCGGAAACATGAAATTGCCGCGTAACACAAAGTAAAGTAATTATCAGGGCAAACGCTACAGCGATCATATCCAAAAAGATAGCGACCCACCTCTGGAGGGCAACCACCAAGTATCCCGCTTCATTCATTTTGTTGATCAAAAAATCAGTCTTAACAAGGAATCTTTCCTGGCTCCGATAAGCCTTTATCGTATCCATACCGCCAAGCACCTCATTGAAATTATTGTAAACAAAAGAACGCTGCACAGCTTCCAGTCTTTTGACCTCCCTACCGGTGGCTTGATAGTGATTTGCAATGAGAACAAATGCCAGCACTAAAAAGGGTACCGCAATAGCGAACCAAGGCAGGTAAACAATGCACAGAACACATACCCCTACAATGTTAGCAAATTGTGTCATGAATAAACGCAGAGATTCCATCAACTCGTTATCCAAGCTGTCCGTGTCCTTGGTAAAACGATTCAGAATTCTACCGATTGGTGTTGTATCAAGGTATGCCATAGGTGTATGCAAAATTCTGCCAACTGCTTGCAAATTCAATCTTTTGGAAGCACGGACCCCCATATAGCAAAGCATTGTGAATTGACCATTCATGAAAAGAAATCCACCGAAGACGAAAAATGAGTACAAACCCATGTAAAAACTTGCTGGTCTGGCGAACTTTTGTTCTGTCCAGTAAGATAACCAGACAGATGAGAAAAGGGAGCAAAAAGTTGTTGCGATGACCAAAAATAAGTAACCTGGAATGGCCAGGAAACCCCACTTTCCGACAGCTGCCTGAATGTATCTTTGGTAGACGCTCAATTTTAAACTATTGACAGCCCGCTCCTCCTTAGAAGTTAGACGACCGTTCATTTCCATTTCTTTCGATCTCTTACTGAGCTGCTTTTGTAGTTCGGACCACTCTTTGGTTGTTTCCTTGTTCACGCCAGCTTTCGCATCACCTAAATCTTCTTGATCTGCATCACCAGTTTCTTCAGCTTCCGACTTTTGTGAGGCAAATTGGAGCAGGTTCTTTAAAGTTAGGCTCGTTTCTTTGAGATCTTCCAACTTTCCGATTTCAAATGAGCCATCAGCTCCGAGCACAATAATACGAGAAGCCTTCTCAATCAATGACAATTGATGAGTGGCCAAAATCCTGGTTTTGTTTTGAAGTAGCCCTAGCATACATTCATCCATAATGTGCTTTCCAACCCTGGAATCCACAGCGCTCAAAACGTCATCGAACAAGAAAATATCTTTCTGTTTGTAAACACTTCTCGCCAAATTTATCCGAGCCTTTTGACCTCCAGACAAGGTTATACCGCGTTCACCGATTTCAGTCATATCTCCTGCTGGTAACATATCAATATCTGCTTGCAAGGAGCAAACACGTATGACTTCTTGAAATCGCTTTTCATCAAATGGTGAGCCAAAGAGTATATTATCACGTACAGTGGCGTTCTGAATCCAGGGATAACCGCACATAAGTAAATCACCATTGACCTCTACATTCCCGGATGTCCTACGCATAAAGCCAGCCATTGCATTCAATAAGGATGTCTTACCAGTCCCGATGGGACCTGTTACCATGATAAACTCTCCTTTTTCTATTTCGAAATTCAAGTTATTAAAACCATGGAATGATTTCTTCTCTTTAGCGTCGCTTTGATGGCTATCGTTGATTTTGGATGGCTGTACTTCCTGCGTGGTTTTTGAATTTCTCTTACGTGATTTCTTGGCTGAGCTATTCTGTAGCTTCTTTTTCTCCTCTGCTAAATCATTAACCTCAAAGTCCTCCCATTCAAAAGACGTGTCGGTCATTCGCAGCGCAACATTTTTGGGCATACCAAGCGTGGGACGGATACTTTCAACATTGTCAGTTCGTTCTTCAGGAGCTTCGAGCAAATCTTGTAATCTACCAAGTCCAAGGATCATGTCAATACCTGTCGCAATCGAAATGGGTAAGAAAAACATCTGCAGACTCAGCACTTGAAACAATGAAAGAGAAGCAAAGATATTTCCTGGGGATCTAGCACCACGATTAACTTTATACATAGCCAAAAATGTCACGAGTGATGCGATATTAGGCAATGAAAGAGCTAAACCGATCATAAAATTCCTTGTGTATAACATTTTCCGTACTTTTCTGATCTCTTTCGACCTTATATCCCTGACATTCTTTTCGTATGCATCTTCCCAAGCGTAATATTTGACCATTTTCATATTATTGAGAAGCTCTCTCATCATAGTCACCCTCGAATCGGTCAGTTTGTTGGATTTTCTCCTTAATTGAATGATGAGCTTGAAGGCAAAAAGACTTAGTAAAAACATCAAAAAGAAAACACCAATGCCAACCAAGGCTATTGGACCAACATTGACAATTAATAACACAATGCAAATGGCAAAAACAGCTGGGAAACCAGCCAGAAATGGTTGAAACGACAGGGCAAATTCAATTCTCGCTAAGTCAGTAGTAACAAATGAAGTAACCTTACCATTGGGATACTTATGCCTTGCGTAAGCTGATGCGTGAAACATTTTGTTCAATGCAGCTTTGGTCAAAACAGATTTAGCCTGCACACCGATGGTTTGAGATGCCAAAAAGAAATGATTGAAGAGAATACCGTTCAACATCAGCATTAGACATGCACCGATAGCATAGCCCACGCCGCTATTAACAGGTAAACTGGGCATCAAGGCCTTTTTCTCAACAAATTCAATCAAGCGCTTCGTTATCATGGGATTGAATCCAGACGAACAGTTCGCGAGGATGGCACACAAAACAGCCCATAGATACTGGCGCTGGAACGTGAAATATAAAGCTCTCATTGTTGTTAATCTAGGCAGCCTTGCATTAGCAAATACTTCTTCTTCGGTGGCGCCCGGATGCTCCTGCAGGTATCGTCTTCGGGCCTTATCGAAATAATATGTCATATTTTTGTTAAAGGAGCCATATAATTTCTCAATGGACATCCTTTCATCCATCTTGAAAAGATCATTCGGTTGCACCGTTCTCTTGTAGCCGACTCGTATTATCGGTATGACCCACCACAGGAAGACTCTCGATAAATAATTAGTGTGATGCATAGGGAAGGTCCTCCTCTCGTCATCATTTTCGGGTACAACTGGTAACTTCTTCCTATGCAGGAAGGAAAACAACCGCTTCTGTGCATAAACTTCTGATTGAGTAACCTTTTCCAAGTCATCACTATTCAGGAACGTTTCTGGCTTGTTACGATTGACTACGTACTCGCCCGTCCCAGAAGTTTCCTGGTTCTCCTGAGAAGCATCATTGTACGAAAGTTTGGCCTCAGGAGAACTCCTCGAACCAGATTGGTCCTCAGCAGTAGACCTGTAGCTTGACCCGACTGAGTCACTAGACGTGCCCTCCAAAGCGTTCGCCACCATCTCCGGTCTGCTTCTGTCTATTCTGGGCTATTTCGCTATACCTGCGGGTCCAATAATATCGGTTGTTCAGCCGAAAGATTTATTCATCCGGCTACTAGCGCTTTGATCAGCTCGCTTAAGTATGACAAAGCAAGGCGAGTGGCGAAGGAAAAAAATAGCGATGTCTGATGTAAGCCAAAATGAAGATCAAAATGCGGCTCATCTCCGTTTAAAGTTCTGGAAAACGCTTGGCATCTTATTCTGTTGCTCTTACTGCCCGTGGTGACGCGATATGGCACAATGGCCCAGCTTAAATCCGTCCATGGGACCTTAATCCGCGGAACAGAGCATCGCCCAGTTTCTGCCTCCGTATTTCATGATAGTGCACGTGATCTGAACGTGATCTCCTATACGTTAATTGGCATGACGGCGGCTAACGTTTCGTCTGAACTGAATGGTGGTTCCAACGAGAGGTGTTCGAATTATCTGCACGAACAGCTTCTACTGCAGCTGTTCATTGTAATCTGCTGTTTCTCGGGACAGTTAAGCGGAACTGTTTGATAGCCGCTTATATATGCCACAAACACGACCAGAAAAAGGGGTGCAGTAGGGCACGTGATCTTGGCGGCTAATTGCCTGAGACGCGAATATAAAGGCTTTCTTCTCCTCAACAGACTACGGAACCTGTGAAGCCGCTATAGCAAGGCAAAAAGGTGTCGCTGAGGTGCCGGAATGTGACGAAGGTCCTTTACGTAAAGTGCTTCACGCCCCGAAGGCCTGGGTTGGGATAGCCGCCGAAAAGAGCTGAATCTCGCAGCCGGCGCCACAATACTCAGATTTTTGGGATTTGGCGTGA
This sequence comes from Torulaspora indica, assembly GCA_931305995.1. Taxonomy (NCBI): domain Eukaryota; kingdom Fungi; phylum Ascomycota; class Saccharomycetes; order Saccharomycetales; family Saccharomycetaceae; genus Torulaspora; species Torulaspora indica. Next base: position 238,978 of record CAKNUP010000010.1, on the reverse strand, counting down.
AAGTATTGCAAGGTACATTGTATCTTTATTTCGTTCGTGGGGAAATCGGAGATCGATCTTATTGAGTTTGTTGACGGCTACGGGGGAAAGATGGCCGAGAAGATAGGTGATCCTGGTCAGTAGAAAGACGATGGAGAAAAACGCCGGCATGCCCTTCCGCACAGCTGGTCTGGATCGCTCTATCTGTCATTCGCGTCGATTTTGCGTGTCGAGAACAAATCAAGCCTGGAATTCGACAATATCATCCAGTGAGATCTTTAAGCGAGTGATATCCTCGCAAGGTAGCCGCGGGCCGCTTATACTCTGTACAAGAGGCAACATATTGACGAGTTTCACTTTAGCGTCACAGGAAACGAATGTTTCGGCCCTCGCTTTTGTGAAAAGATTTTCAACAAAATGAATTCACTAACGTAATAATGATTAATATGTGGCTAGAAGCATCCTCAAGAGGGCGTGACTAGGCTAGGTTTCGTTATTCGCATTTTGTCACGAGAGTACTTGGCTGGCGTCGTATCGGTGCGATTTTTTTAATTCCGGTGACCAGAAAGCACAGTTGAAACCTGATTAGCTAGTTTTGACGTTTCGGTCGTGAAGAGCAGCTAAGTTTGAGCCCTCCGTTAGGATAATTGTCATAGCTAACATGTCTGCACTGCCAGAAGAAGTCAACAACACACTAATCAAGGTTCTTCATGGTTTTGCGTCTGCAGACAATGAGACGCGTGCTGCAGCTGAGAAGACTTTGAACCAGGATTGGATCACTGCAGCCAACATTGAAGTTCTTTTGATTTTTTTCTCCGAGCAAGCATCTTTCTCTCAAGATCTGACTTCAGCTGCGCTTTCAGCCGTTTTATTCAGGAAATTAGCGCTAAGAGCCCCGCCATCATCGAAGACCGTCATCATTGCTAAGAATATTACACAGATTAGTTCAAATGGTCTCAACCAGATAAGAGCTACTTTACTAAAGGGTTTCGTGTCGGAAAGGCCTGGAAATATAAGACACAAGCTGTCAGATGCGATAGCAGAATGTGCACAGGACGACCTGCCAGAGTGGCCTGAATTGTTGCAAACTCTCATTGAAGCGCTGAAAAATGAGGACCCGAATTTTAGAGAATCAAGCTTCAGAATCCTCTCGATTGTGCCACACCTGATCAATAGCGTTGATGTGATGAACATTTTACCTATATTCGAAGCTGGATTCACGGATTCTAACGATGATGTCAAAATTGCTGCCGTTACTGCATTTGTTGGTTACTTCAAGCAGCTACCAAAGGCTCATTGGTCTAAGATAGGCGTTCTTCTGCCCAGTTTGCTCAACAGTTTACCAAAATTTCTCGACGATGGGAAAGATGACGCTTTGGCATCTGTTTTTGAATCACTGATCGAATTGGTGGAACTCGCTCCAAAACTCTTTAAGGATATGTTTGACCAATTGATACAATTTGCCAGCATAGTCATCAAGTTGACAGATCTTGAAACACCAGCCAGGACGACAGCTTTAGAGCTACTTACTGTCTTCAGTGAAAATTCCCCTCAAATGTGTAAGTCGAATCCAAACTATGCACAGTCTATGATCGTGGCGACACTACTCATGATGACGGAAGTATCAATTGACGATGATGAAGCCACCGATTGGAGGGAATCCGACGACGCTGAAGATGAGGAAGAAGAGGTTGCATATGACCACGCGCGTCAAGCTCTCGATCGTGTCTCTTTGAAATTAGGAGGAAAGTACTTGGCAGCACCTCTTTTTCAGTACTTGCAGGAAATGATCTCTTCCTCTCAATGGAGAGAACGTTTTGGTGCTCTAATGGCCCTTTCATCAGCAGCCGAAGGATGCCGCGATGTTTTGATAGGCGAGATCCCAAAAATACTGGATATGGTTTTACCATTAATTAACGATCCTCATCCAAGGGTGCAGTATGGATGTTGCAATGTGCTAGGACAGATTTCGACGGATTTCGCCCCACTGATTCAGAGGACCTCGCATGATACAATCCTACCTGCATTGATCTCCAAATTAACGAATGAATCGATCGATAGGGTACAGACGCATGCCGCGGCGGCTCTGGTTAATTTTTCAGAGCATGCAAATCAAGCAATTTTAGAGCCATACTTGGACAGTCTTTTAACGAACTTACTGACTTTACTACAGAGCAGTAAACTATACGTCCAAGAGCAGGCCCTAACCACTATCGCTTTCATTGCTGAAGCTGCGGAGAAGAAATTCATCAAATATTACGATACACTGATGCCACAGCTAATTAACGTCCTGAAAATGGATGTTGATGGAGCCAACCGGGTTTTAAAGGGAAAGTGTATCGAATGCGCAACTCTCATTGCGCTAGCTGTGGGAAAAGAGAAGTTTTCGGAGCATTCACAAGAATTAGTCAACTTGCTAATACTATACCAAAACAACGGTATACAAGATGATGATCCTATCAAAACGTACCTGGAGCACGGCTGGAGTAGGATATGCAGGATTCTCAGAGAGGATTTCGTTCCTTTACTTCCAATTGTGCTTCCCCCACTAATCGAAACGGCTAAAGCAACACAGGATGTGAGTTTAATCGAGGAAGAAGAAGCCGCTAATTTCCAACAATACGTTGATTGGGATGTGGTGCAGATCCAGGGTAAGCACATTGCTATACACACATCGATACTTGATGACAAGGTTTCAGCTATGGAGCTGTTACAAGTCTATAGCACAGTACTCAAGAGCCAGTTTGCTGGATTTGTCAGCGAAATTATGAATGACATAGCAATTCCGTCTATTGATTTTTACCTTCACGATGGTGTCCGAGCAACAGGTGCGAGCTTAATTCCAGTCTTATTGTCTTGCTTGATCTCAGCAGTTGGGTTGCAAAATGATGAAGTACAACAACTCTGGTTATCAGCTTCATCGAAACTAATCTCTGGTATCATGTCCGAACCAATGGCAGAAATCACACAGATATATCATTCGGCATTGGTAGATACAATTAATACGATGGGTGCAGGATGTTTGACGGAGGAAGCACAGGAAAGGTTCACTAAGGGTGTATCTGCTAATTTGACAGACGTTTTCGAACGTGTTAGGCAGCGCCACACAGAAGATGACGAGTATAACGAGGAAGCGGATCAAGAATATGAAGACTTTACTGACGAGGATCTCTTGGATGAGATTAATAAGTCTATTGGGGCTTTTTTCAAAGCCACCAAGGGCCAATATCTATCTCATTTCCGAAGTTTATGGCCCATCGTTTCCACCTATCTCCAAGACACAGAGGTTGTTCTAATTCTTTTCGCTTTAGTTGCCATTGGCGATATGATTCAATACAGCGGTGAAAATTCCTCTGTTTACAAAGATGAAATTGTAACCAAACTATCGACTTATTTGGTTTCTCCAGAACCAAGTATTCGTCAAGCGGCTGCCTATACAGTTGGCGTTTGCGCGCAGTATGCTCCTTCCACGTATGGTGATTTTTGTGTGTCCTCCATAGAGGTACTATTTCAAGTGGTCGGGATTCCAGACGCCAAGTCTGACGAGAACCAAACAGCGACTGAAAATGCAAGTGCTGCCATAGCGAAAATATTGCACTCATTTGGTAGCAACATTCCTGATGTGAATAGATACGTTGAAAACTGGCTACAAACTCTTCCCATAGTAGTTGATGACGAAGCTGCGGCTTTCGCCTACAAGTTTTTGAACCATCTAATCGATGTCCAGTCACCTGCAGTAACAGGATCCTCAAACATTCCTAAACTGGTTGGCAGTGTCGTACAAGCATTGCAACATAAATCCATCTCGGGAAAAAATGCTGCAATTGTTGTCGAATCAACAAAAAGATTACTAGGAACTTTACCTCAAGAAGAGGCAATGAGCATCTTTCAGAACTATCCACCAGATTTGATGCAAACTGTCCAGGCTTGGTTTTCTTAATGTCATTATAACTCTTTCTGCATATATAGTGTAATTTCCTCATACATCCATTATCGGTTTAAATTTTTATATTTCGGCGGGCCAAAGTCGCTTTAAGATTTTTGGTACAAGAGTATAATCTAAATAAATCTGAAATTTGAAGCCCAACCGCTGCAGGGCTGACTTTTTGTCCTATATTGCATTAATTAATCATGGATACGGTAGAGGCGTTAGCCATGTTTTCGGTATTAGATTACAAGTATTAAATTAAAGCGCAGGACTGGATGTGACATCTTTCAGCACTGCATCGATAGTTCCCTACACTAAAAGAAAGTCCTTGCAAAAGTCAACGGGCTTCAAAATCCGCAATCACCTGTAAAACAGTCATAACAATCATTATATAGTTGAAATATATCTCTCCGTGCATGGCTGTTTGAACGTCACCATTATTAAACCCATTTGATCCTATATCATTCAAATATTCCTATTGTAGGACATAATACTTATAACCATCGTTTGCCTGCATGAAATAGTACATTTCCTGTTCTAACTGATATTCATTGTCATCGTGTATATTATTGACCCAGTTGAGTGCTAAGTCGTCATTGGTATTATCATATGATACCCAAGATGCGTCAAATGACCATCCTCTCTTTGCATCTGTGATATTTATCTGGAACATCGGGTGTAGCTTGGCAAAACCGCTGAGTTAAAGTGTATCATTCGTCTGTTATAGAATAGCCACGTTGAGCAAAGAAGCGCTGCGAAGTCGTAAGTTCCTTTATCTTGTTGGGATGGTTATCAAAGACTACCACATCTCTTTAGAAGAATTACTGATGAGATTGCCAATAGGACTGCAGCAAATGTCCGCAACGCCCTCTCATAGACTGATCCTCCATCTCCCACGCGATAGCCTGCAATATAGGCTGCAAACATCAAAGCAGCACACACATAGGTACCTATGCAGAGCGGGCAAGTAGAGAAGCTGCACATCGCGACAGCTGCACCCGCCCATCCTGTGGTCAATTCTATAGCGACACCTGCTGGGCCTCTTGCCATTTCGTGTGACTTTTACTGAGTTATAGCAATTGAATTGGTTTACTGAAATTTATTAAAACGATTCTTTGTCCTATACGTGAGAGGGGCAACATGTTGCCCTGGTTGCGTTACCTCTTTCGCGTATTGTCTTGGTAGCTGTTGCCATGGAGACGTTAAATTTCTATACTATCTTACCCGTGCGAGATTTACAGCACAGCGGGATCGGGACACCTGATGGACTGTCGGCTGCCAAACGATGTCAAAGAGGCAGAGGGCGGCGCCAGGAGAAGGATGCTACCATCTGACGGCTATGCTAGGCGATAACGGAGGAACCGTGGTACGATACCATACCACGGTTCTCGTCCAGGTTACTATTAGAACTCAAGGAATCCAATGCTGGTCTTCGGGGTTAATATAAGTAAGTAATAATACATTCGTTCTTCGTCTCGATAACTCCTTTTAGGTACTTCAAGATATTCTGATCTAACGACTAGTTATCCTGGTGATTCGATCCCGTATCACAAAAAGGGACGTGGTTAAGAAACAGACTCTAATAGGCTTCTATATGCCCTTGTAATCTTGAGCGTAATACAAACACGGCTTAATATCGTTGATAGCTCAGCTCATGCGCAGAACGCCCTGCCATGCCTGCCATGGCTTGTCCAGTGACCAACCGGGTAACGCGATACTCATTACTCGGTAGCGCCATTCCAAGTACTCATTGTTTAGAGTGAGTAGTTTTGAGTATCACTATTTACAAACTGGGTAATTTATGAGTATCCTCGTAGTATATGATCCTTATTAGTACTCAAACAAATATCGTCAACAACGAGTTCAGATTCCGATTACTCAATCACGTGAAAGACCGGGTTACTCGTGAATTCTCGTATGTTATGATACCACGTGAACAAGTCATGGAGCCCAGTCTCAGATAGCATGCCAGACGAAAGTGAAAAAAACGAGATGCGATGAGATAGACTAGTAGTAGACGATAAGATTCAATACGATCAATCAGCATTGTGCTTGTACCAGGCTCGCAATGGGGTTGGCAGCTACCAGAACGAAGCAGCGGTTTGGTCTGGATCCCAGAAACACGGCATGGAGCAATGATACTTCGAGGTTCGGGCATACAATGCTGGAGAAATTCGGATGGAAACCTGGCATGGGGCTTGGTATGGTGCCGGCCGAATCACACAAATCACATATCAAGGTCACTATTAAGGATGATACAGTGGGGTTAGGGGCCAAGATAAAGCGGAAGGAAAGGAAGGATGAATTTGACAACGGAGAATGTGCAGGGCTCGACGTCTTTCAGAGGATTCTAGGTAGGCTCAATGGCAAGGAAAAGGCTATAACAGATGAGTTGGAGAAGCAGCGGATTGACAAAGTACTGAATGGAAAATGGGGAGTGCATTTTATCAAAGGTGAAGTATTGGCCAGTACATGGGATCCAGAGACAAAGAAGCTGAAAAGTTATTCGAACGAAAAGAGCACAGTTTCTGAAGTATCTTCAAGTGATTCAGAAGCAAGCGAAGAGGTCAACGAGGTGGTAAAAAAGGAGAAGAGAACGAAAGGATCGAAGCTCAAGGATAAGTCCAGGTCAAAGCGTAATAAAGAATCCAAGAAGGAGAGGAAGGAGCAGAAGAAGAAGGATAAGAAGATAAAGAAAAAAGAGAAGAAGAATAGGAAGGCAGAGAAAGATTTAAAGAAGAAGGTTGCTTATCTTGAGTCCAGCCCGACTGCATCTAACATTCCTGCTAATGTCTCCGCAAGATTATCTATTCGCGCCAAGCATATCCGACAGAAAAGAGCTGCCACCATGGATTCAAAAGCTCTCAATGAGATATTCATGGTTACGGATAATTAGCGGAGCAAACAAAGTGCAACTCTTGCATAGCGCCATGGGACATTGGGATCATTGTTAGTTACGGTTCACACAAGTGCATATATATCTTCGCATGAACCATAGTTATAGAAATACATACTATCCTTAAGAGGTAGTTATTTTTTTCCTGATTTCTAGGTATTGATGTGACACATCTAAGCCAAAGCAAAACCGATACCAGCAACCAAGGAGATCGTGGCGATAGAAGACAGAATGACTTGAGACAAGTTAATGTGAGTATTAGAAACAGCAGCATTCTTCTTGCCTGAACTAGTGGAGCTACCAGAGGATCCACTTGAGGTTGAAGAACCAGACTTGCTGCTGGAACCAGAGCCGGACTTACTGCTTGAACCAGAGGCAGAGCTGGAGCCTGACTTTGAGCCGCTGAAGGAGACGGTGGAACTTGGCTTGTTGGTACCACTGCTACCGATTTGACTTAGAACGGTGGCGCAAGCGCTTTGAGTGGAAGCAGATTGCAAACTAGCAGAACCACTGAAATCACAGTTGGATTTGCTGCCACCATTCTTCGTGTAGTACAAGTTCAAAATGAAGGAAAGCTTGTCCTTAGCATTACAGAACGAGTAAGAACCGTAGTCGCCGGAAGTACCATTTGCAACGATACCGTCACAGGAAATCTGGGCACAAACATAATTGAACAAGTCTTCGTAATCTTTCTCATCAACATCATCCTTGACAACACAAGACAAAGCAGCGGACATACAGTCACATAAGTCTTGGCTTGGAGTTGGTGGTAGTTCTGTAGCAGCCATCCAGTAAGTGTTAGTTGCAGGACAGTTCAAAGAAGTAGAAGAGGCAGAGTAGGAAGCGGTGTTGGCAGAAGTTGGTGAAATGCTATTGATCTCGGAAGAGTAGTAATTGAAGTCATCTAGAGTCTTTACATCGCCGCTACCGTCAATGCTGACCAAACCATAGTTGTTTGCCTCCTCGAAATACATGTACACAATACCACCGGACCAGACATCAGTCATATTTTTACCGTATAGCGCTTGAACTTCAGTGAACTTTCTTGGTGTAACTTCGTTACAACCATATTCAGAAAAGAAAATTGGGATACTCAAGTTAGCAAAGTCTTTAGTTCTATCAGCGTACCCAGAAGCTTGGAAGCTGGAAGGACCACACCATTCATACATGTTAATACCGTAAAAGTCAGCCTTCTCATCACTGCTACCACAGGCAAAGTAGTCGGCCATAGGAACTCTGGTGTCACCGTCGTCGTTAGAAGAGTAACCCACTGGAATAGATCTATAGTTTTTCTGCTTCATGTAAGCCTTCATGTCTCTAATAGCGGCCTTAACGAAAGGAGAAGCATCCGTGTTGGTGCTGTTGTTGGTCACTTCGTTACCAGCGAAGAAACCCAAGACATTTGGGTACTTGGCAAATTCATCCACCACAGAAGTGTAACGTTCATACAGGCCAAGATCCCAGCTTGGGCTCATTCTGTCAATTGACTCTTTTGGAGCAGACAAATCAGCAATAACATAGATACCTGCGTCGTTCAAAGCATTCATACATTGGTCGTGGTTCAGAGTAGTGTTGATAGCGTACACACGCACAACGTTGGTGTTCAATTTTTGCAAATATGGAATGTCTCTGGAACATTTGCTGAAATCTGCCAAAGGATCGTTGATCGTTTGATCATCGGTTGCGTTTGCAGTGTCCGCCTGGTAAGCGACACCTCTGACATAAAATTGAGAACCGTTGTTGGAGAAGAAAAATTTGTTACCGACAACCTCAATGGCAGGCAAATCTGCAGCTGTTGCATAGCTGGAAAATAGCGATGCCACCGTGGCAGCAGCTAAACTCTTGAACAACATGATACTAATCACTTGGCGAAGTCAATGACGACTATCAGGACACTATTACCTAATTTAGTGAGCGAACTGACCGAGACGAAAACGAAGGACCTGGTAGTAAAAGCGAAAGTTTCCACTAGGTTACTCTGTTTGTGAACCTCTGCAAATGATGAACTATCAAAAGTGCCAGCCAAAAAAAAGTCGTCCAAAAGCTTGGTCTTAGGGAAGGAATTTTTTTTTCTCAAGCCTAAGCCCTCTTATACTTCCTTGACATCCCAGCCTGAGAAAAAATCACCTCAAGATCGTCGCCAAAGCGTGTCGATACCTGCGACCGCGACGGAAATTGGGCCCGCGAAAAATCTAAGTCCCGATCTTATCTTGTTGTGCGTTTTCCAAAAAAAGCGTCCATTGAATTATGCACAGCTCGGGAAACTAATTTGCTTACCGTAAGTGGTTCGAGCGTCCAAATTCGCGTCGGAAGAGAAGGCCTCCCCAGTTTCTCAACACGTCGGGGCTCGAACCCAGGAAGAAAAAAGAAAAAAAGGCTCCAGCCAGGAGACGTCGAATGGCGTCAGTGACGCACAGAGGTCTCGAGGAAGGCACAATGAGTTGAATCTGCCTAGTGCTATGGCACAGTTTTGAAATGCGGAAATGGAGGTGTAGTGGTTAGTATCGTAGCGGGCGCATTTGGTCCCGTGTCGTTGTTGTTCTGATGATTGGGCTGTATTATGCCATCGAACGGTGAGTTTGCGACCATCTGAGACGGATCTGAAACCAACATGTCAGCGAAGAAAGGCGCTATTGTTAAGGCTAGTAGGGTCCCCAGGATTGCAAAATATAGCACAAAATACTTGCGTACGATCGCGTTCCTGCGCTTCTTCTGTTTCTTGCTGTAAATCCGCTTTGTCATGGCTAGTCTTGATGGCTTCAACCAAAAGAGTATCATGGAATGCCAATGGTCAATGAACGGGATAAAGATCAGTGGGGTTTGGACATAGAGAAGGAGATGTGCCAGGAAGAAGTCCCCAGCAAAATAGCTAGATTCCATGATCTTGACGGAAAACTCTCGTAGCGGCTGTAGCACTATAGTCCAGCCCCATCCTGTGTTATACCAATTGCCGGACCACCAGGCCAAATGAGATGAATCGTTTTTGAGTTCCTTGGTTAAGAACAAAATTGTGAATACCTTGAATAATAGTATATGTAAATTGATGGTTGCAATTAGAAGCAGCAGTGTTCTTGCAAAATTCCATCCCTCTAAGAGCCACATCAATTCAAAGTCGATCAGGTAGATCACCACGGAGGTCGCATGAGCAATCAAGGCCATTACACCGCCTCCTCTTCTGCAAAAAGTCGCTAATAGTGGTGCAATCACGAATGATGTGCCAAACAGTGTCAATAAAATAATAACGTTCATTAGAATCGGAAACATAGTGACGAGAAGTAGACGTACAACTGAGTGGCTTGGACTAGCCTGTTTCACTCCGGTCTGCGCGTTGATGAATGTGTAACTTGTGAAATTGAATAGGAAGACAAATAATGGCAGGAAAAGCTCGGCAAATAATGCGTTACCAAGTTTAGCGCCCCGGCTATCAATGATTGCATTAGTTGATGAGTCCTTAATGGTTTTCTTTTTGTACCCTGTATATCTAGCCCTCGACGTTTTGACAAAACTGCTCCAGGATTCCTTCTTGAACTTAGTGTTACCGGCTGACAACCAGTGAATAAAGCTTCTATAATCGATGAAAAAGTCAATAAAGGCGAACTGATGGGGATTGAATATGAAAGGTGCGAAGCACATTGAAACAACTGTGATCCAAAACCATAATAGTGCTGGCTGCCACATAGAAACCATTCCAAAAATTAGCATCAAGAAAACTTGCAAGCCCGAATAGATGGCGACATTAACAAACCTCGAGTACAGAATGGCGAACTCAATTCTAGTTATAGCGAATCCTCTCCCGGTTGAGATATACTTAGCTCCTCCAAAAGTGAGATCACTCAGTAACGAGTTTGAATAAACCTGACAAACAAAAACCTCGAATAAAGGTGCCATTGAAAACAAATGGTGAAAGAACCTTGACGCAGCTTTCCATACCCCCTTCTCCAGTAGCTCTTGTATAAGCAGAGGCGCAAATGCTATAAAAAACACAATAAAGATGGAAAGCACAAAGATTGATACCCAATGTAGAGCGGGTTGAATGTTGTAACATCCGATTGGTTCTTCAAGGGCAGTAATAGGCATATTCCTGTCGTATTGACATAAAATCGTTTCATGCTTTAAGGAGCCTAGATTCAAAAGAAGGAGGAAGAATAGCTGAACTGAAAGTGAGATGAAGACATTATTCAAGTGAAAACCTGGATGGGCGTAAAAAAAAGACAAAAACCTATCAATTGGCAACTGGGTTCCCAGATAATAGTATTCCCTTGATAGAAGTTGTTCACCCATTCCAGCGCCAATCTTAGTTGTGAAGTTAAGGATTGATCCGAACCCCAAATCTCTACCTTTCCCACACTGGTAATAGTCACTATGCTTTATCCTGCCACCGCGGCACATTGCATTCATGCCAGCATAAATATCCTCGTTCAGATGGAGACTCTTTTGAGCCTTTGATAGTCCACCTCTTGTAGTCATGAAAATCGCATTCAGAAAATCAGGATGTCCATAATGAAGTTTACCACCAATTTCAGCCATTGTTCTTGCAAAAAGAGTGCCGAAAGTCTGTTCCTTTCCAGCTGCAATATCGCCAAGCACCCCAATGTTCTCGGAGAATATGTATTCTCTTGCACCTAAAATTGCCACTGGTGATGGCTCATCTTCGTATTCAATTCCAGGTATGTAGGGGACAGTCTGATTGATGCTCATCTCTTCGAATTCGCTGAGGACAGAGCGTATCTTTAAGCATTCCTCTAGATAATTGTCCTGATTTGCATCGATAACCTGAATATATTCACCACGATAAAAAATTAAGGAATGATTTTGATTATCTGACTTGCCATCACCCAGAATAGGATTTCCGGAAAGACGCACCTTAAATATAGGTTTCCTTAACCCAGTATCTGGATCTAAGTCCGCCTGCCCGTTAGTAAGGCATGAGTAGTATGTCGGCTCTTCCTGATCTGATAATTTCTCTTCCAACAAAAACGATATATACATGGTTGGATACAATTTCAAAAGAAACTCTGTTGCTTCTCTTTCATCCTGATTGAATTTTGTATATCGCTGCATCGCCACAAGCATTCTAAACTTTCTGTTTGCCATAATCTCCAATCCGCTTTCCAAGGCGTCAGTTTGATACCCATAATATTGTAGAAGAGATGGATTTTCAATTCTGTACAAAAGCTTGATTGCTTTCGTGTAATTCATGAAACCTGAAACTGTTCGATACAATGTTTGGCATCTCAAGGACGCCCATATCCTTGTTCTTGAAGTGTAGGATGTCTCTGAAGTGCTGAAACCAAAAACTTGGTATGGAAGATCATTTATTTTCTTCTGCACTTCGTCATTACCTTCATTATCGTCTCCACTGAGAACATTACTGCGATCGTTCAATTCATTAAGCGACATTTCTGAGCAATTCATGCTATCATCGCAGATAGCCTTTGTGGCATCTTTCTCCATAGATAAGAGCTTTGTATCTCTAACAAAAGAATCCCATTCCGCTTGATGTAGCTGCTTCAAATATTCAAGAACAGTTATCTTGCTCTTGTTAGATTCTTCCTTGATAACTTCCCTCAATGTAAGCAATATTTTCTCCGAATAATGGGGAATGAGGACGGTAAATGTTGGCATGCATTCCACAGGCATAGGTTCTGTTATTGGCGTTGATAACGATTGTGCGAAAAAAGAGATCCTTCTTCTGGCTTCCGAGTTAGAGGGGAAAAACTCGACTGATTTAAATGTAGAATCATCCTGAGCGATGAAGAAAGTAGGTGACTTTAATGTTTTCTTTTCTTGGTCCATCGCATCAACCTGTTGGAACAAGAGTTTCTGAACATGCTCAATAGATAATAAATGTTCCCGATACATTGAAATAATAATGGCATTCCAGACTTGAGAAATCAAAACTTTAGGTTTATACTTGATATCCATCTCAGAAGTTGCCAAAATTTTTGAGTATATTCTCTTCGGCAGTCTTGCATAGATATTCTTCCATGGAGTCAATATTGATGTACCAAGGGAAAACGAAAGCATTATGGAAAAGGCGCAATTGCAGATAATGTACCAAAGGTAAGTGTCCAGGAAGAAGAGTCCAAGATCGGTCAAAATCATTAAACCTAAAGTGATCTTTGACTGCCATTTGCAAAACCATTTACCCAGTAGAACGTCGCCTACGCATCTCGACATATCCAGAATAGAAAGAACTCTGATGGGATCTCTAAGCGATAAAGTCAAAAAGAAATATGATTCGATGAATTTTCCCAAAAATACAAAAAACCATAGGCCATATGAAAACCACCTACTTCTGCCACTCAGAGAGGGAAAAGAAGCTGTAAAGATCTGCGAAGCAACATATTTTCTCTTTCGTTTACCGATATTCAGATACGATCCAAATAGTCCACCCAAAGGTCTTATCGCGAAAAATAACGTAGTTATTATCGCTATAATTAATTGAATGATTGAAGTGATATAGGCCGATTGCGAGTGGACATCTAAATCAAAGAACCCAAAAACGTAAACAGAGGGGCCAAAATTGATCAGGAGGCAAACAATCAAACCGCATAATCTTCTTTTCAAATGTTGGGCTCCAGGCCAGTCTCGTGGAACGAATCGCCATTCGAAAACTGTAGCCATTATTTGGATCAGGCAAGAGACTGTTCCCGCGAGCGCCATAGCTGAAAGCCTGGATTGAGGTGTTGGAGGGTTATTGAGTAATTGAATATAATCCTTTGTGTAGAAAGTAGGAGCATTGAACGATGTGAAGAACCAGAACGGAGCTAAATGAATGATCCAAAAGCGATTAAAATTTGTGACACAATGCATCCATCCTCTTGTCTCTCGATATGTCTTATAAAATACCTTAGACCATTCGATATCCTTAAAATGAAGATATCGTTCTTGCAAAGGTTTATCTACCAGTCTATCACCATCTCGTAATACAATTCTTTCGATGCCCTCCGGATACCAAAAAAGTTGATTTACATCATCGTAACCGATAACGTCCTTATGGTCATTGTCTTTTCTAACCCACCGACCGCTAGAATCCTTAGTGTAAACTTGGTTTCTCAAGAAATCGTATAATGGATTAATAGTATTGTTCATAAATGTAAATTCTGGTGCTTCAATCGGCACTGATCTCGGAGCTGTAGGTTCATCATCTTCGTTTTCCGCGACATTGGAAGCACATTCAGTTGCAGTATCGTAATCGAGCGCGCATTTGAATATGAAACACAAACATTCGGGTGTAAATCGTATCTGATTCGCTTCCCCCCAGCAAAGCAAGTATAATGCTAACTGTCTTGCCATCTCATGGTAACTGAGTTGCCTCATCTTCAATTTCCACTTGTAATCAGCCGTCTCGTAACATTCTCTGTCGCGCAACTGCTCGTGAGTTAAGGTAATTTTGCGATGACTGCTGATAAATTCCTGTTCTCTCTGATTCCATTGCTCCATCTGTTCTTTGATCGAGATCCCCCGTTTCTTTGCCAGCTTGAGATTTCTCTGACGCGACTTTCCACGCAGTTTCATGTTCTGGAATCCAACCTCTTCATCAAGATCCATCTGTGACGCGAAAAACCACTTTCTGAAGTTTGCCTGCTCGCCGCCGATGTACGATACATGAAGCGACAGCAGCGCGTTGCGAGCACCAGACCGACTGGCCCGCGAATCTAGCTGCGCCAGCAGATGATGCAGCATGTTCTCCTTCGAAGACTGCTGAAACCCGAACTTGGCTGCCAACCCATCGAATATCTCGCTAAGCTCCTGCCTCGTCACCGGCACCTCTTCGTCATGACACCAGGCAGGGTACTCCACGTCTGTCAAAGACCCGGGTGATCCGCTCATCTTTTCCTTCTGCCAATACGTAGCTCTTTCAACAACATCTCTGAGAGAAAGAAATATGATAATCCGCGCCCTTTATAGGACAAAGAAGCGGGAAGCCGCCATCATCGGCGGCTATTGCCAACGTATTAGAAAAAGGGGAGCCTCCAACTGTGTTACCCTGCATCTGCCACAAAAACCAAGAACCCAAACATCCTGGATCTGCTCGTTTACATGTTACCCGCCTTGAGAAGCTTTTTTACCCGATCAGGTAGTGTTACTGTATATGGTAATGTTGATCGATTCGCGTTCCAGCCCGTGGCAATTATCTCGTTTCAGTCGTCGCTAATCTGCGGCGATCCTGAAACACGCTGTAAAGTGAAAAATTTCACCGTAGTGAAGCAGCTTTACGCAATGTGGTAGTAGTTGAGCGTTTCTAGATGCAGCAAGTATGCAATGCGAGCGTGGGTGGTTAAGCCCGGGAAGTGTCGCAAATTTTTTGGCGACCTGCATGGTGGTCGCTCCACGTAGGTTTCAGATCTTGTTACTCCCTACAGTGGGGGATTCTTTATAAGCAGGGATCTTGGTGGTTTGAGGCAGCTTTGTAGATCTCTCGTTGAGTTTTGTTCGGACACACATTCAAACTAACCAGTTGCACAGTACCAACTAATTCATTCCTTTCGATTGCAACTCATTCGTTTGTATTTCTAAGTGAAGATGCGTTTGTCCAATTTAATTGTCGGAGCCACCTTGCTAGAGGCTGCCATTGCTGCACCAGCTGTCCACCAGCACAAGCGTGAGGCTGTCACCACCACTGTTCAGGCTAGGGTCACCGTTGTGGTCGGTAGCGACGGATCGGCTCTTAACCAGCCTCCAGCAGCAGACTCTCCTGCCGGTGCTGTTACCACTGTCAGTAGCGCACCTGCGGTGCAAGCCACTTCCTCCGCTGCTGCTTCGCAAGTCCCATCCGGCACCAGTGCTAGCCATACCGAAGTTGCCAGCAGCGTGAGTAGCTCCAGCAGTGCCAGCTCTTCTGGCTCTTCCTCCGGTTCCGACGGCACGATCGGTGCCGCAGGCGTAAAGGGTATCACCTACTCTCCCTACACCAGCAGCGGTAGCTGTAAGTCTGCCAGCGAAGTTAAGGCCGATTTGGCCTCTTTGACTGGCTACCCGGTGCTCAGACTTTACGGTGTCGACTGTGACCAGGTTGCCAATGTCCTACAGGCTAAGGCTCCTTCTCAAAAATTGTTCTTGGGTATTTTCAATGTCGGTCAGATCCAGGAGGGTGTCCAAACCATTGCCAGCGCTATTGAAAAGTACGGTTCTTGGAATGATGTCGTCACCGTTTCTGTCGGTAACGAGCTAGTTAACGGTGGCCAAGCCACTCCTTCTCAAGTTGGTCAATACATTTCCACTGCAAAATCCGCCTTGAGCGCTGCTGGTTACACTGGTAGTGTTGTCTCTGTTGACACTTTCATCGCTGTCATTAACAACCCTGAACTGTGCAAATATTCCGACTACATGGCCGTTAACGCTCACGCTTACTTCGATAAGAACACTATTGCCTCTGATGCTGGTTCCTGGTTGTTGCAACAAATTGAGAGAGTCTACAATGCCTGCGGTGGTGAAAAGACTGTCGTTGTGACTGAATCCGGCTGGCCATCTCAGGGTCAGACTTACGGTGTTGCTGTGCCATCCAAGCAAAACCAAAAGGCTGCTGTGGAATCAATCATCAAGTCTTGCGGCTCTGATACTTACTTGTTTACTGCCTACAACGACCTCTGGAAGGCAGATGGTCCATACGGAGTCGAGAAGTACTTCGGTGTCTTGTCCAACTGATTCGTTTGGATACAGCATTCTTCATCTCCTTCTTTTCACGTACTTCAATGATTGGGTGGTGGAGCAAATATTGATCATTATTTTACTTTCTTTTCTACCGAGGTTTCTAGTACTTTTGTTTTCCGAATAGCATTTTTGGTGCCAATTTCCATCTTCCCTTATGAGAGAGTCTTCGAGCCCTTATGACATTTTCTCCAAGACTCACTGAGGCTGTCTTGGTTCGACTTGCGAGGCAACCTGGGGAACAAACTTCCCTTTAGTTGCTTCAGAAATCTTCATTTTTTTCGCATGTCTCTGCCAAGACAAGGTTCTCGCTTTTTACACATCTACTAATATAGGCTACTATTGTTTGTAATATTTAGGATACCCGTTCATCGACTTTTCAAAATTAGCGGTGCCTGGATATGGGACTTCTAGAGCGATTTCTTCTTCTAGGAGGTGTTATGGACGCTTTCCGCTGTCTTCTTGGAGGTGTGACCGATCTATCTCGACGACTGCGGCGTTCACCCGGGCGATAGCGGGAGCCTACTCGCTGCGGCATTTGTGCTTGCTCTTCTTCACTGTCTTTTCGAGACTTTTGTACTTCTGCCTGTAAGATATCTAAGCGCTGTCGCATACCCTCGGTCAGAACACCCAAACCAATCGCGGTAAAATAGTTGATTGAGTACCTTATATTATCAGCGTCTTCCTTCGGAAACAAATTAACAAGGAATGGTTGAATGTATTCCTCCTTGAACCTATTCTCCAGCTCAGCG
This sequence comes from Torulaspora indica, assembly GCA_931305995.1. Taxonomy (NCBI): domain Eukaryota; kingdom Fungi; phylum Ascomycota; class Saccharomycetes; order Saccharomycetales; family Saccharomycetaceae; genus Torulaspora; species Torulaspora indica. Next base: position 221,769 of record CAKNUP010000010.1, on the reverse strand, counting down.
ATGCCTAAACTTGCAACCATTTCTTGGAAGATAAACTTCAAAAAGATCCTACCAGGCGCGCTAGTTCCATCTTCACTCATATGGACGTTCTCAAATACTTCAAAACCAAGGTAATCAGAGGCCAAGATATGGCCCCATAGTTTCCCCAAAATTCGAAGTTGAGCTGGCTCGAATTCTTCAGAGTTCTGATAATTTGATTTGAACACTTGCTCAAAAGCAGGTTTCCATGATTTATGGCTGGAGCAAAGTCTTTCAGCCAGCATACCGTAAAACTTCGAATAGGTAGCTTCCTGGATACTAGATTTGACAATAACGTCCACGACCCTATGTTTGTCCGCGTCAGGAATTCGCAGCTTCAGTATTTTATGGGCAGCTTCGTCACTTGATAGCGAGCTCTTAAGTATCAAATAGAACCTCTTCTTGAACTCGACTTCTTCCTCGCCGGTCATATCCTTAGCAACTGTCGGTTTCTGAGTCTCCTTCGCTTCGTGCGGGGCAAGTGCCTCAGCCCTTAGAGTTTCATACCTTCTTTCCAAAGCTATGAAATCTTCGTGGTACTCGAACTCCCCGAGGTCTTTAAGAGGCTTGAATTCCTCACTGTCTATCATGAAAGTATGCGTATTATGCTCCAAATCTTCAATTTGGAGCAGCGGAGCCGCTGAACATGCAGCATAATTTCTGCTTCTGAGATCGAATAGCTCCTGCAGAAGCAGATTTGTATCCTTAGACATTTTCCCCGCTTGCAAAACTTGTCGAAGCTTTTCGAAGACCATGTTGTGTGCTGTGAGGCTAACCTCAGAAAGATGTTTCCCGCATTGCCACAGTAGCTGTATAATCAGTCGAACAGAAGGTTCCGTCAGATCTTTCGAAAGTAAATAAATCACTTGGAGAACGACAATCTCATGTAAAACTTCATAGTTAAACAACTCCGCCAATAAAGAAACCATAGTATACGCTTTGGCGTCATCAAAATTGTTGTACGCTTCAATAAATATGGCTGTTGCTTCTCTCGAGAGACAAGCTCCAACCTCTGGAACCACAGAGTTCAATTTGGCAGCTAAAGCGGCATATAAACCGGCTTTTTTGGCCAAATCAGGTCTCTCAAGAATAAGCCGAACCAGATTCCTGTGGCTTAACAGAATGTTGACTTCTAAGATATCCTTGAACGTTTCTTCCACGCCAGTTTGGTTCAGCTCTTCAATCTTGCATCGGAGGTAGTTTTCCATAAACGTCCAGTTACTCCTTTGTTGCTGCTCATCAAGCACCATATTGTCTACTTGTAAAGAATACCAGATCTCACTGAGTGATACGCTTCTTCCAACTGGGTAGCATTTTGTTCTGTTTGTAGATGAAGTAGTTAGTCAAAGCGATGCCGTGCACTGCTGATTTCCACTAGTTAAAGCACTGAATTAAAGAAAGTGACCAAAGGTGCCAAGATTACGGCCTGCTGAAGGATTTCGTCGCAATGAAGGCTGCAATTGTTTTCCAAAATGTTGAAGCATTGGACTTCACAAGGCTGGAGTCTTTCTTCAGCGACTGTTTAAGGGACATTACATTTGATGACGCTAGTGCGCTGTACATCATACTACTTGACCAGCTTAAATCTTCCGAATACTTAGATAATGTGCTGGGGAGGATCTACAGCTCTGCCAGGGAGATATTTCTATCAAGGAAGTTGTTTGTGACTGCAATAAACGTTCTTTTTGACTGCAGTTCCACGCAATCCATTGAATTCGACTGGCTTTACGTCCCAGACGAAGAATTGCTCAAATGCTACCAGCACAGGAACGCCAGCGTGTTTGAGCAACCCACAATACAGGGCTCCAACGTTTTTCGAGGAAATTACGTCGAGGATACGAATAGATACAAAGTTAGTGCCTTGGGTGGAACGTTTGATCATATTCACGATGGCCATAAAATCTTACTGACCGTTGCTGCTTTCCTTACATCAGACAGGCTCATAGTGGGTGTCACTGATGAAGAGTTACTAGTGAAAAAGAAGTACCGGGAATATTTGGAATCTTTTGATAAGAGGGCTAGAAATGTTCAAGAATTTTTGTATCTGTTGAAGCCCAGCTTAGATACTCAAATCGTGCCGATAAAGGACGTCTGCGGTCCTACCGGTACTGTGCCAGAAATTGAATGCCTGGTAGTCAGCAGAGAAACCATAGCCGGTGGCGAGTTCGTGAATAAGACTAGACTGGCTAAGGGGCTCTCGAAGTTAGATATATCTGTTGTAAACGTTCTGGGTGGCAATGAAGAAGATGGTTGGAAGGAGAAATTGAGTAGCACCGAGTTAAGGAAAATGTTGATGCAAATCAAAAATAGTGCCAGAAATTGAAAGACCTTTCACATGCAATGCTCTTTTAGTGTTTATGTAATAATAGTGTTAAGTTACGGAGGAATGAGATACCCGCTATGCGATAATAGTCGATAAGGAAATGGAGAGCCTTTGTAATCATTAGCCATTAGGCATTGGCTGAATCAGCGGCGAAGCATTGTGGCTCTAGTTTTTTATCACCATTGGTCTATCATGTGAGCTCTGTGACCTCAATCTATCGGGGTGATCCATATATAGACAATCCAGGTTACTCATGACATTGAACAAAACAAGGCTCTCGAGCTCGTCCTCAGTATAACCTTGCAAAGTTCTGAAAGACGTTCCACTAGGAGTGGAGAAAGATATGGCCAAGTTAATCTTGGAGAATTCTCTCTGGCCCAACCCAAACTTCTCATGTAAACGAGCTCTTGTCTGAGGAAAAGGTTCGTCGGGTAGCAACTTGAATAGAAAAGAGATCCCGTGCCTATTTTCAATGTCCTTAAAGTATTGTGACACAATTATCAAAGACCCCTGTAATACGGTTTTGGGATTACTTTCATTTAGGCCCAGATCTTCCTCATCATCATCCATTGACTCATCCTCAGTGTTGGACAAACTATCAAGCTGTTTTACCAATGCTAGCTCCTCAGGAAGAATTCTGCCGAACAATAAAACGGACTTGCCAATGCTCTTCAAAGTGCTATTCTCGGAGAGAATGCCCTGAAATTGAAAATTATAATTAGTCCACAAAAGTATTTTACCCTTTTCATCATCCGAGAAGCCAATCCTTGCTTGAATTTTATCAAGAAACTCTTTCACAGTACATTCGTTGGTCACTTTGAATTCGAAGCTCTGATAGTGTATATAACTGTCCTTGAGCCAGTAAAACTTGAGCGACCTTAGATGCTCCAGTTCTCTCAGAGGCATCGAGAGCACTTCGTATTCGAAGACCGGTTTCAAATCAGAGTTATAATCCCTGATGATGTAATCGCTTAGCAAAGAATCCGATTTAAGTGGGAATTTTCCATTTGAGTACAATGCGAACATTTTTAAATATTCAGGTTGGACGCCAGTCAATTGCGATACGACCCTGGCGACATCAGAATAGCTAGCATGAGCAGAAATCCAGAACTCAAATTGATCAGGTGTGGAGCTTTTGAGAACATAATCCTCGCTAGATTCTTCAGCTTTGGTGAACTTGAGTTTTATCCTGTGTCTGAGATAATCGTAAAATGATTTTAAGTCATGATAAACTGGAAACGTGTCTGGAGCTTTTGAGTCAGGATCTTGGAACGAAAGTATGTCTCCTGATGAGATTTCAGCAGCGAAAAATTTGTCCTTTGAAGATAGTACGTCAATAGAGCCAGGCTGTAGCTCTTCATAAAACTGCACGGGCTCCGAAGCGCCGATAAAGTCGCTCACCAGTTTTGCTAATGTCGAGATCTCGTCTAGCTGATTCACAACACAGTAGCCGAAACCATTCAGGCGCTGTTCACTTACGTCAAATTTCTTCAGAAAAATAACCTGGTAATTTTCGTCATCCAATATCATCGGGACATTATCAGGAGCAATAAAAGAAGACAAATCGCTTCTCAGGGCATCAATTAACTTATCATTAATTTCCAAAGATGGAAGCTTGCCACTCTTTTTCAACGTTTGCAGAAACCTTAATTCCAAATAAGGCTCCTCGACAAAAATATCCAAAGAAGGTACTTTACCAGTTTGTTCATCTCCGAACGTTTCTTCAAGAGTCATTTCTTCGATATCAGGTGGAAAAGGTTCTTCTAATCGTATAGTACCGTTTCTACGGTAACCCATTTTCCATAGTCTGACATTTCTGCCGCGCGGTATATTCAGCTGTTCAATGACGTTCTTGTATACGTCTTTCATGTATAACTTACAAGACACTTTCAGTGTAATAGGCAGTGTATCATCCGAATTTAGTTCTGGGGAATAAAGCGTAGACCTGACGTTCGGGGCAGTGTCAAAGCCTTGATAATGAATGAAATTCTTCAGCGAGGTGATTCTAATGTTTGTGTACAAATGTGCCTCACGAAGCTCTTTCTCTCTGAGTTCCCTCTCCTTGTTTAATTCTTGCACGCTGGCAACAATTGATTCAGGAACATCAGCTTCGGTCACCTGTTGCAAAATTTCATCTTCCTTCTCTTCTGCAATGTAAACGAGCATATAAGCATTAGTATGACGTTGCATCAGGTAGTCCTGATATTGCTCTCTTGTCATAGAGCGAATCTTATCATCCGGTAGTCTATCAAAACCGAAGTTCTCGTCAAACACTTGCCTCCTGGTTGCTTTCCATACTCTTTCATCATCAAACCTATACCATTCATCTTTCACACCGGGTTTTATAAGGGCATAGTAATGACCAGTAGAGATGTCCCCTGTGTGCACCAAAACACCATGCAACTTGTATATTCTTGGACCCGGTTTGTTCTCTAACACATCGGGATCCATATATGGTGCCAAATCGATTTTATCAGGGAACTCATAACGATCGTTAACTTTCACTAGCTGATCATAGTTGAAGTCATATTCAAATCTTTTCAATTGAAGATGCAAAACCGGTGGAAATGACTCAAAGACTACACCTTTCTTAGCGTCCTGAAGCCCATAACCTTGAGCCGCATACTGATTTTCTCCATCCATGAGTTCCACTTCAATATAGTTCTGGAAGGAGGTTTGAAGGTCCTTCATACCTTTGACGTTCAGTTGAATATCCCAAAAATCTTCTGTCCTGACAGATTGATAATCCACGTTTATGCATCTGATATAGCTCTTCATTTTGCCCACGAATAAGTTGTTCAATTCTCCCTCTACAGCCGTGCCCTTCATCCTCGTCTCCAATCTATCCATCAGTATCCTATTGAGTTCCTGGACATCATGCTGAGTGAACGCTTCTGCATTATCCCAGCCAAAAGACTTTGTCAGCTCCGTGGTATCTAATGGGAAGTTCGATACTTGCAGCTGATAAAACGCTCTCTGCAGCGCCAACGTAACATTGTCGTTTTTACCCTCAGTAGGTATTTGGTAAACCAACTTCCTGAAGTACTTTGTGAAAAAATACGACTGCAGAAGCGAGTTCAAATAACATGTTGCGCCCTGATTCCGAAACCCAACATACCCAGTGGCCTTCTTGGAATCGTAATTGATGAAATTGTGCCATAATACCCCAGTAGTATCCTCTACGATTCGAACGTACACTGTGATGTTCAGCATACCTTTGTTAAGCAACCCAGATACCCTTCCCTTGGCTGGGTATTTCAGATATGTCAGATCAATAAAGTTAGCAAACCCCCAGTCAGTGTCAATCCTGTTGAACCTGTGCTGCGACGTATTTGCTAACTGCACTTTGTTATCTTCTTCCGGTCTCGACAGAACAATCGCGAATTGGGCACAACAGTACCAATCCGGATCAACATACTCCAGCTCTCCAGTTTCCTCATTCTTCCGCTCTTCCGCATGTGGCTCCAAGTAAACCGCTAAACTCTTGTTCTGGTTCCCCTGCGGGAACAGTAACACATCCCATTCGTAATCACCGATCTTGAACCTCGGCGAAACGTACTTATCATTAGTCAACTGCGACCAGTCTTCAATATGCCACGTAAATCCACCCTCTGCCACCGTTCCAGCCTCTACTTCGTCCCCCAACAGGGGCAGTATTTGTTCAATCGATTTGCCCAGATCAACCGGTTTGCCGACGCTCCCCGTCACGCCGCTAGCCTCTGCCATGTTCCAATGAAGCTTCCACGCACACACAACTAGGTAGATGAGCTCTATCCATGCAAATATGAGCTCTTCTTACTGTGTTAATCAATATAAAGGGGGTCCACCGCAAGGATCGATTCGATCCGGGTTACCCAGCCTTGAACCTCCATATTAAGCTGAGATGGCTCTGCTAGGCAGCTTATCTGGTAGCCACCTGGGGCAATTAAGTAGCCTGGGTGAGCCTTGTATATCGTTTGTGGACCTGTGGACTGCTTGGAGGGCCATGTTGGGGACCAAAATTGGATTTCTCGAAAAAGTGGCCGCTGGGAGTGTCTGTCGCGGAAGATCTCGTTTAGCGTTAGGGTGGGCTGCTTTGGGAAGGAGATATGTGTCGAGCGAGATTCAACAGAAGGATGAGCAGGCCGGTGAGTCGACAACGGCTACGGATACCGGTATCATTCATAAGACGGAACAGGAAACGTTGCTTTATTTTGATAATGTGTACCCGAGGGCGACTTCGCTGTGGAGTCCTGCTCAATGGTATAATCTGTTGTTGACAAATCAATCGAGAGAAGCAGTGAGAGAGAAGATCAAAAATTTTGCTAGTCCACCAGATAACCCGATCCATGGTCTTGAGCTGAGGTCGAGCATTCCGGTGAAAAGGGACGGTGGCGTCTTTGCGACTTTTCTTGTGCCTCCGCAGTACAGTAAGGCACAGGTCAATACTCTGATTCAGCAGAATACCTTGAAGGAGTCCTCGAAATCGTTTCTGTCTTATTTCACCAGAGCTGCAGTTTTCCCAGTCAAGGGATCTCCGTGGATCGAGGATCTGCGGAGATTGCCAAACACTACAATCTTGGTGAAGTTTCAAGGTCCAGCTCTGACGGAAGAGGAGATTTACTCGCTGTTCAGAAGATACGGTACCATTACTGACATCTATCCGCCCACTGGCTCGGACAATACGGCGAGAGTGAAATACAGATCGTTCAGAGGAGCAATATGTGCTAAAAACTGTGTCTCCGGTATCGAAATCCACAACACAGTTTTGCACATACAGTATGAAAGAATTGCACAGGGACATTTAATTAGCAATTTCTTCGTCAATCATACCAGAATTGCTATTCCTGTGATGATCGCTTTACTTTCGATCATTGCCGTTCTTATCTTTGATCCTATTAGAGAATTTTCGATTGAGCAGAAGATCACTCATAGATATTCTATTTCTTGGGATAACCATTGGCTTAAACAAATCAGAAAACTGACATCCTCCACTGTGTCTCAATTTAGAAACTACTGGGGATCTGAAGATACTTCTCAATCTCAAAAACACTTATGGGAAGAACGCATAGAAAAGGTTAATGACTTGAAGATGTGGCTGGAAGAGAACAATAACACCTTTGTAGTAATCAGAGGCCCCCGGGGATCTGGTAAACATGAGCTTGTCATGCAGCACACTTTGCAGAACCGAGACAACGTTTTATACCTCGACTGTGACAAATTCATCAAGTCAAGAACTGATGCGAAATTTTTGAGAAATGCTGCCAGCCAACTAGGTTATTTCCCGATCTTCCCTTGGTTCAACTCAGTGACAAATGTCATAGACTTAATGGTACAAGGCTTAACAGGTCAGAAAAGTGGTTTGTCTGAGACAAAGGAGGCACAGTTTAGAAATATGCTGACTACGGCCATGATGTCTATTAGACACATTGCCTTGAGAGGTTATAAAACTACGCTGAAGAATGGCGACGAAACTATAACTGTGAAGGAGGAAGACTATCTACAACAGCATCCCGAAGAGAAGCCTGTTATCGTCATTGACAGATTTAGCGGGAAATCAGAAATAAATGGCTTTATTTACAAAGAATTGTCGGATTGGGCTGCAATGCTTATCCAAATGAACATCGCTCATGTTATATTCTTAACGGAAACTGTCGCACCCAATCAGTTGCTTTCTGAGTCTTTGCCGACGCAAGTTTTCAAAACTCTTATCTTATCGGATGCTTCAAAAGATAATGCCAAGAAGTATGTCCTAGCTCAATTGCATGAAAACCATTCGCCATCTACTATGATAGTGTCTGATTCTGGGGACGACAATGAACCCGAAAAACCTGTTTTGGACGACAAGGTGACTCAAGAGATAGATGATGTTCTGGATCCCCTGGGCGGCAGAATGCTTGACCTTCAAGCGTTTGTAAGAAGAGTAAAATCTGGAGAAGAACCCAAAGAGGCATTGGATAAGATGGTTGAGCAATCGTCAGAGCAGATTACCCAGATTTTTTTAAGTGACAAAGTGGATCCTGTCAGAAGCGCGCAGGCCTGGGAGCTGATAGAGCTATTAAGCGAACAGTCCAACGTGCCATTTGAGCAGATAGTCTTTAGACCGCTCTTTAAGGCTGCGCCCGAGATTGCCATAACCGAATTGGAGAACAACGGCCTAATCACCGTATCAAGAGAAAGAGGTGTTTTGAAAGAAATACAACCGGCCAAACCGCTCTTCAGGGCAGCATTCCAATACTTAGTCCACGACTCTGACCTTTCGACAATCTTGAAAACCCGCTACCTACTAAAAGTTGTTGGTTTCGAAACCGGAAGGATAAAGAAATGGGAGGAGGAACTTCGCCCACTCGGCAAGTCCGGCGATCCCAAACTGTTCAAGAGTCGGCTGGCGTATCTTTCGAAGAAGATCGAGGCCAGCAGCGCTGCCATAGACGATTGCGAAGAACAAATTAAACAACTGTCACAGAAAGGACGCTAACAGGGTAAGGAATGAATTAATACTGTAAATAGAGGGACAGAGGAAATACCACCAGATATATAGCTGAACAACCAGCTAACTGAGCCGATTAAAAGCTCTCAGCTAGCTGATAAAGGCCATCACGTGGCTTATGATCCACAGTTTTTCTAGGTGCCCGATATTGGTACTTTGCCGCTTATTAAAGACCTATGTTGATGAGTCGATGAGCTCTTGAGAGGAATCTATTTTAGCTTTACCGAGCTCATGCTACGTATCACTGTAGGTAATGCTGGGCGTTCCTGGCTTCTGCCAGGTAGAATAGCAAGTGGTAGAGCTATCGCGTTAGGATCAAAGCGCGTCCCTCACACGTCTCTGCAAATAGGAAGTAGCGGCTCTCAGATATGGAAACGAGCTATTGGTACTACCGTCAAAAAAGCTGGTACCCAGCGCAAGATTGAGCCTCCAAAAGTCAATGTGGTTGCTAAAGCCGGCACGCCGACTATGTCGGAACTGAAGATATTGAAGACACTCGTTCAATACATATGGCCGAAAGGCAATACTAAGGTCAAGCTACGTGTGGTGATCGCACTGGCACTGCTCATTGGAGCGAAACTTTTGAATGTGCAGGTGCCTTTTTTCTTTAAGGAAACAGTGGATAAGATGAACGTGGATTGGTCAGATACTACCGTAGCCTTACCAGCATCTATAGCGTTGACTGTAATATGCTATGGAGCTGCCAGGTTTGGATCTGTTTTATTCGGGGAGTTGAGAAACGCTGTCTTCTCTCGCGTTGCTCAAAATGCCATCAGGACTGTGTCCCTGGAAACTTTCAAACATCTGATGAGGCTAGATCTAGGGTGGCACTTAAGTCGGCAGACCGGTGGTTTGACTAGGGCCATGGATCGGGGTACAAAAGGTATATCATATGTGTTAAGTGCCATGGTTTTCCACATATTGCCGATAACGTTTGAGATTTCTGTAGTTTGCGGTATCCTAACCTACCAGTTTGGCGCTTCATTCGCTGGGATCACTTTTGCCACTATGTTACTCTACTCCATTTTTACTATCAAGGTGACGGCATGGCGTACAGAGTTCAGAAGAGAGGCAAACAGGGCTGATAACAAAGCGGCTAGTATTGCGCTGGACTCGCTAATCAATTTCGAAGCTGTTAAACATTTCAACAATGAAAATTATCTGGCAGGCAAATATCACAACTCGCTAATGCGATACCGCGATTCTCAAGTCAAGATCGCCCAGTCGCTGGCCTTCTTGAATGCAGGTCAGAACTTCATATTTACGTCTGCGCTGGCCTCTATGATGTACATGGGTTGCACTGGAATAATCGGAGGTGATTTGACAGTTGGCGATTTAGTTCTGATCAATCAATTGGTCTTCCAATTATCCGTCCCGCTCAATTTTCTGGGCAGCGTTTACCGAGAGCTCAAGCAATCGCTAATTGATATGGAGGCTCTATTTAAGTTAAGAACCAATGAAGTCAAGATAAAGAACGTTGAGAAACCGCTTATGTTGCCTGAAAATAGCGGCCCGTTCGAAATCAAGTTTGAGAATGTCACTTTCGGCTATGATCCAAGACGTAAGATCCTAAAGAACGCCTCGTTCACGATACCCGCCGGCTTGAAGACAGCTGTCGTGGGACCCTCTGGGAGCGGCAAATCAACCATTCTAAAACTAGTGTTCAGATTTTACGATCCAGAAAGCGGAAGAGTCCTGGTGAACGGGCACGACGTAAAGGACTACGATCTGGACTCACTCAGACGCGCCATCGGAGTCGTCCCACAGGACACACCGCTGTTCAACGACACCATCTGGGAGAACGTCAAGTTTGGTCGCATCGACGCTTCCGACAGCGAAATAACGCAGGCCATCGAGAAAGCCCATCTGGCGCCACTTATCCACAAGCTGCCCGCGGGCTCCGCGACCATCGTTGGCGAAAGAGGTCTCATGATCAGCGGCGGCGAAAAACAGCGTCTCGCTATCGCCAGAGTCCTGCTCAAGAGCCCTCCCATCATGTTTTTCGACGAGGCCACCAGTGCGCTCGACACCCACACCGAGCAATCCCTCCTCAAGACCATCCGCGAGAACTTCGACCGCGGTTCCAAGACCAGCGTCTACATCGCTCACAGACTGAGAACCATCGCAGACGCAGACAAGATCATGGTGCTAGAAGACGGCGCCGTCCGAGAAGAAGGCACCCACAGCGAGCTGCTCAGCAAAAGTGACTCCCTCTACAAGCAGCTGTGGAACATACAAGAGAATCTCGAACTGATCGACAGCCAGATCAACAGCGACCATCTAGCGAACAAATAGTCCGTCAACAGGCGTTGATCATCTCATCTCAATTTGATGATTTACCCGATGAGGTCGTTTCTTTTGTTGAAAAAAAAATTGGTTGACTTCTTGGAAGCGAACGTCTACTTTAATGAGAAGAGGAAGTATTGAAAAATGAAGAATTAGTACTGGTGACCTGGAAATCTTTCAGAAGTCTTGTATTTAATTGCGATTGGTTATCAGAGTTTGGTACGACTTCAGGACCCCTAAGTGATATTGCTTTAAGAAAGATCCGCGAGAGATGTGTGGTATACTGGGAATTGCATTGGCTGATGAGAATTGTCCGGTAGCTCCAGAACTTTGCGATGGTAGTATTTTCTTGCAGCACAGAGGACAGGATGCGGCCGGTATTGCCACCTGCGGTTCCCGTGGCAGAATTTATCAGTGCAAAGGCAACGGGATGGCGCGCGATGTGTTTACCCAGCAGCGTATTTCTGGTCTAGCTGGGTCTATGGGTATTGCTCATTTGCGGTATCCGACCGCGGGATCGTCAGCTAACTCGGAAGCGCAGCCTTTCTATGTTAACAGTCCCTATGGTATTATGCTGGCACATAATGGTAACTTGGTGAATACTGTGTCGCTGCAAAGGTACATGGATGAGGAGGTTCACCGTCATATCAACACGGACAGCGATTCAGAACTGCTGTTGAACATCTTTGCTGCAGAATTGGAAAAGCACAACAAGTACAGAGTCAACAACGAGGATGTTTTCCGCGCTTTGGAGGGAGTGTACCGTCTGGTCCGTGGTGGTTATGCCTGTGTTGGTATGCTGGCTGGGTTTGCACTATTCGGTTTCAGAGATCCAAATGGTATCAGACCCTTGCTCTTCGGTGAGAGGGTAAACGAAAATGGTAGCAAGGATTACATGCTGGCATCGGAAAGTGTGGTGCTTAAGGCGCACAATTTCACTACTTACCGTGATCTGAAACCAGGTGAGGCTGTCATAATTCCTAAGAACTGCGAGAAGGGAGAGCCTGAATTCAAACAAGTCGTTCCAATGAACAGCCATAGACCTGATCTGTTCGAGTATGTGTACTTCGCAAGACCAGATAGCGTTCTTGATGGAATTTCTGTGTATCATACAAGACTACGGATGGGTACCAAATTGGCCGAGAATATTGTGAAGAACTTGGGACCTGACGAGATAGATGTTGTTGTTCCAGTACCTGATACGGCAAGGACCTGCGCGTTGCAATGTGCCAATATTCTGGGGAAGCCATATCGTGAAGGTTTTGTGAAGAACAGATACGTCGGAAGAACTTTTATCATGCCAAATCAGAAAGAACGTGTGTCATCTGTGAGACGTAAATTGAACCCAATGGAATCTGAGTTCCAGGGCAAAAAAGTACTAATCGTCGACGACTCTATTGTTAGAGGTACGACATCGAAAGAGATCGTTAACATGGCAAAAGAATCTGGTGCCACCAAGGTATATTTTGCTTCCGCAGCTCCTGCAATTCGTTACAACCACATCTATGGTATTGATTTAACGGATAACAAGAACTTGATTGCATACAATAAATCGGATGAGGAAGTGGCGGAAGCAATAGGCTGTGATAAAGTCATTTACCAATCGCTGGAAGACTTGATAGATTGTTGTAAGACAGAAAGTATCGATAAATTTGAGGTTGGTGTCTTCACGGGCAATTACGTCACAGGTGTCGAGGACGGTTATTTGCATGAGTTGGAGAGGGTTCGTGCTTTGAACCAGTCCAAGAAGACCGATGTCAAATCTGAAGTCGACATCGGTTTGTATAATGCTGCCGATTACTGAATAAGTGCGGCTTGTAATTTAGAGATTTATAAAGCAAGAGAGATGATATTTCGAGTTGAACTGTGATAGGAAATGTTCCACTTCTTTCTCATGAGGACAAGAAGTGAACTGCTTCGATGAGAGTGAACGACCTCTATAAGCTGCTATGAAACAATCAAAACAAACATGTATTCAGTCTCTCAATGTCGAGTGCCTGGGAGCTGCTAGCGAAGAGGTTGGGATCGAATACGGAAACACGCTCCAAGAAGATTGCTATAATATGTGCTCCAACCGTTGAATCGTTGAAGCAGTTCGAAGCTCGATGTCTCCCAGATGGCTGCAACTTCTCCAATAGTACCATGAACGTTCTGGGGTTTAGCACAGCAGAGGTGGAAATAGGCACTACGACCAAAACGAGCCGGGAGGTTCTCGAGCTGGATGCCTATGCGATATCCTTTCCCATAAAAGAGTTCGCTTTGGAATATTTAAAGCCATTCGTTGATTTGAAGAGTCTTGGTGATTACAGCATCTCTTGGTTTCTTATCTTAGATTGGACAATGTCAAACCAGAGATTTTGGTTGCAGGAGTTGATCACGTCAATTGATCTGCTGAGCAGCAGTGACGCTTGCATTCTTGCGGGTTCCATTACTATCTGTTGCTTGAACACTGACCACATCTATACCTGGCAGAAGAATACCACTCAATGGCTTCCAGAGCATGTAGAGCACATCCAGCAAGCTTTGAGATCCCTCTGCTTGTTGAGAAAGTGCTCACTGTTTTACTATCCAACCGTGTCAGTGCCGCCAGTAGTATCCAATACCGATAAGGAAACCGCCCTCAATGTACTACTTGGGAAACTTGATTCGATACCTGCAGATCTGGCAAGCACTTCAGAACTGCGAATACCTTGGGGCTGTGATTCGATTGGTCTGATAAAGACGGTTTCGGAGTCTTTTGAACCTTCCGAAGTATTGACAAATGAATTTAAGGAGAAGTTTGAGGCCTTCATTCCAAGAGTAATGACATCAGCCCACAGCGACGAGATGCCAGCGGAGTTGGAATCGATAGCTCCCTATATGATCGACGTGCAGCAGGAACTGCACAAGATCTACCTTCAAGTTCAAAAAAACAAATAAGCTGGCTTTCCTATCTGTAGCTGATCTGCTAATACCGTGATCTGAAACTACTCTGGTACTCGATACTCGATCATTCACGCTTGGTGCTTGTCGACATCAATTTCTCTGCAGTCGCATGCCTGACTGTTGAAACAGCGATGGAAACGCTCATGTGAGACCGGGGAGAGGACTCCCATAGCTTTGGAGCGATGCGAACGAGATTTAATGAGTTGTTACCTATGTGATTGACAGAACAAGAACGAGCTAACTTGGTTATGTCCGTGCGTCTACGAGCATTCAAGCAAGAGGTATTTGACGCGGAGTGCTAAGTGCAAGATTTCTTCGAATCATTCGAAGTCCGAAACGGTTCAAGAAGTACCCAGAGGATCTCTGCTTGTTCAAAGACTGTAGGCATTGCAGTATATTTCGCCAATATTTTTCAAAGCGATGCGATGAGCTTTGAAAAATTTGATTATAGCGACAAGAACTAGCACTTCGAACAGCTACTGAAAGGATATCTGCAGGCGTTCAATTATTTCTAAACCGTTCAGAGGGTGATTATGGGTAATGCTGCTCCTTCCGAGTTGCTGAATATATCTCCTTCCAAGGAACTTCCTTCATCGTCGGGTGTTAGTCCGGAAAACAAGAATATACGAGATACTGAGCCCAGTGGCCAGGAAGACAACAGCTTTGTGAATTCCAGAGTAGCGAGATTGAGTATATGCGAAGGTAGCATCACTGCGAGTGAAATTATGGCTCATCTCAAAGATTCAGAGAAAGCTGAAATGGAGCAGGATTCGAGCAATGGAAATTCAGATCAGCCGAATAGCAAGCGAGGCAAGGTATCAAAAAGAAGAAGATCTAGCGCAATATCTGCTCCCGGCTCAATCAAGGTGAGACAAAGCGTTAAGCAGGCGGGTTCTACTCAGGCGCCCATAACGAAGAAAAAAAAAAAGCTACTGAAGGCAGCACTACAAGTTAAAGAAATTCCTGCTGGGCGAAAGATAAGCATTAAGGACCTGAGAGACTTGGTTGTTTTCATTCTTGGTGGTACCAATAACTGCCCTAAGTGGGTAGACATTGAGAATAGACAGGCAATCAGAAAGATAGTTGTGTTTCTTGTCCCTGGGCTGCAAGTTGAAGATTTCGGATTTTCAAGCGATTGGAAGTTTAGTAATTCTCAGCAAGTGCTGCGGGAATCGTGTTTGAGAGATCTGACAGATTCAGGTGTGAAGAAAGATTTGCAAGTGTTTCCTGTCTCGGCACCTGGTTCCAATACTTCGCTTTTCTCAGCGTACAATTCATTCATCAATGTAGGGCTTTCTAAGAAGGAAAAAAAGATTCGTCGTGAAGAGCTGGATAACAAAAAGATTGCGATAACCGATTTGATTTTGAGCTTAGATGATTTAATTGAAAACAACTATCCCATTCATTTTGACACTCCCGGTATCACGGATACGATGAGGCAACAGCTGATTCAACATTACGAAAAAGATCCCATCGCATACGTTTCGACTACAAAGTTTGACCATGAGGGTTCTCATATTTTTGCCCTCGATTGCGAAATGTGTTTGGCTAAGGATGGATTGGTATTAACTAGAGTCAGCATAGTTGATTTCAATCTCACAGTGATTTATGACAAACTTGTCAAGCCAGACGTTCCAATTATCGATTATCTCACGAAGTATAGCGGCATCACGGAGGAGAAACTTCTGAATGTGGATACAAAGCTACAAGATGTTCAGCAAGATATCCTGAAGATAATTAGCGCAGACGACATTCTGATTGGGCATTCTCTTCAGAGTGATCTAGATGCTTTACAAATGAAACATCCCAGAATAGTCGATACGGCAGTTATATTTGACCATAAGGCCGGCCCGCCTTTCCGACCAGCTTTACGTTACTTGGCATCGACCTACCTTGAGGATGACATTCAGAATAATGACGCTGTTGGTCACGACTCGATTGAAGATTCCGTTGCATGCATGAAGCTAGTAAAAATGAAGATCGCAAATGGCATGGGCTTTGGAATCACCGCCAATACTGAGGATTTATTTCGTTTGCTCGGAAAGGTAGGCGTTAAGTCTATGCGTTTGAGCGATTCTGGTCCCAAATTATCAGTAAACACAGACGTAGGCTCTGAATCTGCCATACGATGCCGGTCTGATGCCGAGATCATCTCTGGGCTACATGAGAATTTAAACAAAAGTGATCTCCTTGTTTGTCGGTTGAGAGGACTTGAATTTGCGAGAGGTTATTCGACTCCTCCAATTATCCGTTCATATGAGATACCTAATGAAAAGGACGCTTTGGCTTTCTTCTCTGATTCCCTGGAGAAAACTTACACTGAGGCACCATCCGGCACTTTAATAATGGTAATGTCGGGTTCCGGTAATACAAGGAAATGGAGTGAAATAATGACTGCTATCAATAAACTAGACAAAACCGAAAGAACTGAAGAAAGGCAGAGGCGTGAGAAAGACATCGAGGAGGCACTGGCTGTTGCAAGAGACGGTGTAGGCATGATGTTGCTCAAGCAAAGCGAATAGACAGGTCTATATACAATTCTTTGCTAATTTTTTACACAACTACCTGTGGAGAACGTCTGGCATCACTCCATGGCAACGTCGCCTTCAGCGTCTTTACTTTGCTGTTGCGAATCCGTCTCTTGTGGGGTTTCCACCTCTTCTGGTTTCTCTTCCACCGGACTCGCCTTTTCCTTCTCACCTGTTTTCAATGCTGACGTTCCTGCGCTCGACAAGGCTATCATTGAGTCCGCATTCCCCACCGCTCCTCTGATATCTTCCACGGTCAAGCTATTATTTCTGCCACCCTCCCCGACAGCACGGGGAGCACCAACGCTGGTGCCATTGACACGGTCCAGACCGTAATTCGCCAGCTCGTAAAGATCTTCCACCTCAATTTCACCAAAACCGCTCGAAGCGGGCGTCTCGCTCTTCAACCAAGCCTTGTATTTAAAAGAATTTTTATGACTATCACTCTCCGATCTTTCCCCCTCGCCACCACTGTTCCCGTGGCCTCCACTGACCGTCTCCGGACGAGATGCCTCATACCAGTCGTATCTCCAGTGGCTCTTTTTCTCAGACACCCCCAGATAACTCGTGTTGTTGGCTCTATGTATCAGCGACTCCATTCCCACTACCCAATTGGCCCCAGACTAGATTCCAGTACTCTATCATCGGCCTAAACTGCCTAGAACCCGCTAAGGCCTGAAGGCCTTAAAGCAGTGGTAAGGAGCTCGCGTTGTACGAAGGGCTTTGAAGTTCGTCAAAGTTAGCCTTAAGAGCCTTTAAGCAAATATCACCAACTTTAGGTCGCTGGAGAGGCAGTTTGAAGAGGCTGTGTGGTTGGTTGGAGCCAATCTGTACTAGGGAACTGAAGACAGGATGCGAGCAGGCGAGAAAGGGAAGAAAAACCGGCCGGCAGATCTTTCGAACGAGGACGATGCCTACGAGGCTATCTTTGGAGGGGAGTTTGGGTCTTTGGAGATTGGAGGGTACATTGGATATGATGAAGAGTCAGAGACGAAGCATTTACCCGATGCGATCGACTTTGAGGATGAAGATGAGTTGGCAGATGAAGAACTGCCGGACGAGGAGATGCGGGACGATGAAAGTGAGACAGGAAGGCGACTGGAAGGCGGAGCAGCGCAGATAGGGGGTCATGTGGGGGATTATATGGGCCAGGAGGGTCCCGGAGGCGATTATGAGGGGGGAAACAATGCATTGTTCATGGGAATGGATGGGAACAATGGAGTTCTCATGGAGCGGAACCACTCGTTCGCCGTTTATCAGGTCCCGCCTAACCAGGAGGAGCAACGAAAGGCATACCAGCAGCAACAGCTATTGAAAGAGGCGGAGAGGAAAGCAAGGGAAGATAAGCTTTTGCTGAAAAGTTATTTTCCGACTTTCAAGAAGGGGAAAGTACTGAAATGGAACAGTCTTCTCTATAAGAGGCCTGGAAAGTATCACTGGGCCGCTGAGTACAGCTCAGCTAGAAAGAATTTAGAACCTCTAATGCCGCTAAACCTGAGGCTGCAGGTTCAGCCAGATGGAAAAAAACTATTTAATACCAAGGAGGGTCCGTGGTACTCCACCTCGCAGCCGACTCTTGCTGGTTGGGGAAACAAGCGTCACTCGCATGGCATCGTTGTTGTTACCCTGGATGAGCTAGATCCGGAAGAAGTGCATGAACATAAAGAAAACCGTCATACGCATGAAATTTCGGAAGAGCTATTGATTGCAACTGATGACTGGGACCAGGAACGAATAATTAATGAAGGTGCTGTGTCGTCAAAGGATCAATCCGATTTTTCAAGGAATGCCCTCAAAGAGGATGAGAAAGATTGGGACTGGAATGAGGACGATTTGGTCGAGGCAAAACTCGCTAATAACCAAGCCAAATTAGACATGAATGATGAGCAACTTCTGCTTATTAAGGAATCTGGATATAGAAAGGCTGAGGAGCATGTAGCCAATTTGCTCCCGCTTAACGAGAAGGGCATTATGCAGAAGTTCAACAATTCTAACGATGATGAATATAATGTGCTGCGGCGTAACCATCAGACAAAAGTTCGTGCCACAATTTCCAACCTCAATATCGATCACTCTCAACCTGCCATACGGCTTCAATCACCTTACTATAAGGTCAACATGCCAAAGAAGGAGCTGCGGTATTTCCACCGGCCGAACTTTGGTAAGAGTATTAGACCAGGTACCAATATTGTGTTCAGTAAATTGAAAGTTCGGAAAAGAAAACGGGATAAAGGCAAGGAAGTCAAGGAGTCATTTGCATCTACTCAGGATCTGACTATCGGTGATACAGCACCGGTTTTTCTTATGGAGTATTCGGAGCAGAATCCTATTGCGCTGTCAAAGTTTGGAATGGCTAACAAGCTAATTAATTACTATAGAAAAATGAGTGAACAGGATGCATCGCGCCCCAAGTTACCAGTTGGGGAGACTTATGTTTTAGGTGTCCAAGATAAATCGCCGTTTTGGAACTTTGGTTTTGTCGAACCTGGCCATATTGTCCCCACTCTATACAACAATATGATCCGAGCTCCAGTTTTCAAACATGATGTTTCTGGGACGGATTTTTTACTGGTCAGGAGCTCTGGTAATGGAGTCAGTAATCGCTTCTACCTGCGATCTATCAATCATCTATTTGTTGTCGGTCAAACTTTCCCCGTTGAAGAAATTCCAGGTCCGAACTCAAGAAGGGTGACGTCGATGAGAACAACAAGATTACGCATGGTGGTTTATCGCATATTGAATCGAACTCCATCACAGGCCATCTCAATAGAGCCGATTGCCAGACATTTCCCAGATCAGGATTATGGACAAAACAGACAGAAGATCAAGGAATTCATGAAGTATCAACGTGAAGGACCAGACAAGGGTTTATGGAAATTGAAAGAAGGGGAACCGCTGCTTGATAACGAGAGCGCCAAGAAGCTCATAACTCCTGAACAGGTGTCTGAGGTAGAATCGATGAACCAAGGCATACAGTTTCAGGAGGATAATGAGTTCTTCAATTTTGACGAGAAACTCTTAAAGTTGGAGGAGAATTTGCTCCCTTGGAACGCAGCCAAGAATTTTGTTAACGCAACACAAATGCGTGCAATGATACAAATACATGGCGCCGGCGATCCTACTGGTTGTGGTGAAGGCTTCTCTTTCTTAAAGACGTCAATGAAAGGGGGGTTCCTAAAATCCGGGATGGATAAATCTCAAAGTTCGAGTGGACACACTTATAACGTTGCGGAGCAGCAAAAGGCTTATGAGGAGGAGATAAGTAAAACTTGGTACACTCATGCTAAAAGCTTGAGCATTACCAACCCATTCGAGGAAATGGATGATCCTGACGAAGTTAATCCTACGAATCGCCATGTTCTAACCAGCAGGACTGATGGAAAAGTCTTGAGGATAGTGCGCAAGAAGAGAGATGAAAACGGCATAATCCAGAGACAGACATTGGTTGTGCGTGACCCTCGAGTTATAAAAGGATATCTGAAGAGCAAAGAGAAGAGGCGTCAAGCTAACTTGAACGTTGAGAAGTTGCTCGAAGAGGAAACAACTGTTCAAAACGTAGAAGACATCGAAATGCAGAAGAAACTACTGCAGAGTGAGTTAGCTAGTTTGGAGAAGTCGCAGCAAAGAAGAGCCGCTCGCCAGGTCAAAACGAAAACTCAGGAGAATAAAGTGACCAAAACTAAGAATACCACCAGACGTTGCGCAAGATGCGGACAGATCGGTCATATAAGGACAAAGAAATCGTGTCCCATGTACGACGGTAGCGTTGGGACTTCCCAGGGAAGCGGCGTTAGTGAGAGCGGTCAATCGGCAGTTGAAGCACCAGCCGCTTCTCCAATGCCAAGTTAGTGAATGCTGATGCGGTTTCAAACCCACCAAGATCTTTAAACAGTACGTAAATAGGTATACGATTCCAACTCTTCTATCATTATTTCAGAAATGGTATATTGGAGAGTCTGCGCACATCTCCTTTACCAGTTGGAAATCTCTATCGTAACCAGCATACGCAATATAACCTGGTGCTCCCTTGTCCTCCCCAATTGGATAATGCACAGGAGCAACCTCTGCGTTCTCCTTGATACAGAACGATAGATGTTCCGAGTTGGGCTCGAAATCCCTAGAGATCCTCTTAACAATGGTCTTAAACTCACCACGTTTATCGCAGCTGGGTCCTCCACGAGACGAGAGCATGATTACTGAGCTATCAGGCGTACCAATTTTCTCCACTGTTGGCGTGCAGTGAAACCATTCATAGTGAATTCTAGTAGCATATTTGAAGTATTCAACAGCTCCAATCAGCATAAGACATACCACGGTGCATTGGAACAAGCTGTTAACCTGAGCCTTCCTTTTGGCCATCTTGAATCACCTTGATCGAGGATGCTGGCTGAATAAACTGCCAAGTTTCTTCAAGATCTTACAACAAGCATACCATTTTTGTATAGTAGTGCGCTATACGAGAACAAGCGAAAAATAGCCTAGATAACCTACAAGATGCTGGCTATTTGGTGAGCAATGGAGGGCTCACAAGGAGAAGTTGCCGTGGATCCACTCATTGAGCATGCTTAGGGCATTCTCCGGAACGTCGTACGGAACCATGTGCCCTCCGTTGAAGATCCTCAAGAACGTCAAGTTTTCGAAGCTTTTGACCTCACCGGCTTTCTCCTTGGTTAGCTTGGCAACCCAGTTGCGAACAGGTTGCTTGGCGAAACCTTCGGCTGACTTCCAGGGCAGAACATCGGTCCAGGCTTTGTTACCCAGCCAGTTGCAGATGAAGTCCTTGTCACCAGCGTAGATCAACACTGGGATGTTTTGGTTTAAGAGTTCGGTGACAGCCTTGTGGTATGGTTTCATCCAGTCGCCCGCGAACAGGAAGTTTCTGTTGATGTCGAAGTTACAGGACTCGTACTTGTCAACTTCAGCGCCAACAGCTTCCTTGACGTAGTCCAGGTTCAAATAGTCGTCAATGTACTGGAGATCCTCGTAGCATAGAGTTCCCTTACATTCTTTTCTGATATCGTAAACGTTTCTACCGGTGCGAGCATATGGGTTGATTTGGGCATTGTTACAGTAGATGGAGGCTGGAACACAGGACCAGATCGATTCAGATTCGTAGCATGACTTGATCAAACTCAAACAACGGTCCAATGAATCTTCCATTGATTGACACTCGTCTGGTGATAGCACTGCTGGTTCACCACCTTCACCGCATGCCATGGGTTCATAGAGAGGATATTGATTCAAGGGATCTGTTAAGCCGTTACCGATCAACACAGATGTCAAGTTGAAGTTTCTTTTAGACACGGGATGCGACAAAATCTCGGTGGCAAACACGGGAATGTAATGACCAGCGTATGATTCACCAGCAATGTGGAAATCCTGACCGTGTTTGACGTATTCTGGGAATTGTTTGAAGAACAATTGCAAAAATGCATAAACATCTTTACCAGCTGCGACGGTATCAGACACACCTGCAGATCCAGAGTAAGAGAAACCTACGTTCACTGGCTGATCCAAAAAGATCACCGTGGCGTTGGAGTTCCATGACTGCGGGTTATAGATGGGTTTGATATCTGGGCCAATCGACGAGGGACCCAACTCGAAGAAAAGACCTGTCAACGACGAGCAACCGGGACCACCGTTTAGCCATAGAACCACAGGGTCTTTCTTGGGGTCGTTTCTACTCTCAAAACTCCAAAAGAAGAAATGCTTGTCCTCATCCTCTACATCTAAGTAACCAGTGTATTGCTTGACATCTGGATCGACCCCCAAGATCTGAGGGTCTTTCAGCTTGTTGATTCTCAACTGGTAGTTCTCAACGTCTTCACTTTGTACCGTGATATCCCAGTCCTTTCTCCTGAAGATAACCGATGGATCTTTTGGTTTTGTAACAAACTGCATTTGCGAGACCTCCACAGGAAATTTAAACGGCATTTCATCCCAGCTCTGCTTGACGTCCGCAGACAATGACCCCAAAACTTCCTTGTGATCCATTTTCAAAGCTTCAATAGCCTTTTCCAACAGGCTGCTGCCCCCATGATACTGATTAAACGCAAATGGCTGTTGGAACGACAATCCATTAACCACGGCTGCCGATAAAGCGACTGCCAATGTTCCGGCACCTTTCATTCTTGTTATTTTCGTTCAATTCCACAGCTCTCTCCAACTCTCTTAAACCCAAGAGTTGACCAGAGATGCCCTGCTTCAAATACTCCTTCAAGCAACCGTACTAACCCCTTGAGTAGCTTCCCAGATCTCTTATCCAACTAGATCACACAGATGTCCTCAGGTCACATGACACAAAAATACGAGATCGTTACCCGGCATGATCTAAAGTGCTGGTCACATGATACAAATAGGAGAAGCACTTTCCACGACAATGTTACCCGCCGCGAGCCAGCCCCCCCATTGCAGCGCCGCCACACCGTATTGAACTGACCATCAGATCACTTAGCTCCTCTTGCAGCCAACCTCGGCATCGCCTGAAGCGTTATAGCGGGTCTACGAAGCCTCGAGGTCTCCCCTGGCTCGTTTCCTCAGCGGCTAACCCCGTGCCCCCTCCCCGGCTAACCCAAGCCACTCTCACATAACCCAGATCACTAGTCGTCTCTCCGCTCCTCTGAAGCTCGCTGCCTGCTCACTACCAGACCTCTTTATAGCTGTTTCCCTGCCTCGGCGGCTATTCAAAGTGGCGTGTATTTGTTTACCCTGTTTTTGTGTCTCGAGAGGTCGTTTTTGTGGCCGGGTCGCGAAAGATCTGCCATATAAGAGGCAAAGCCAGTAATGGACACAGCCTATAAAAGGAGAAGAGTGCTGTGTGACTGGGTTGCCGATCTTGCAGGGCAGTAGGTGGGAAGGTATCTTGCGTTTGTGATAGATGGCTCATATTCCGCAGGTTTTGCCGAGTTCGATACCGATTCCGAGCTTTATCGTGGATTCGCTCTCATTTGTGTGGTACTATCTGTATCCGTTACTGGTGAGAGTGCCTGGTGGCCGGTATGTTGTGTCTTATGTGAAAAAATCGCATCAGGATGACCCCTATAGGACCGCGGTGGAAGTTGTGCTTATTTTGTATGGAATCGTTTACTATTTGTCGAAACCGCAGCAGAAGAAAGGGTTGCAGGGCAGCAAACCGAATTTGACTGCTCAGGAAGCCGAGGCTTTGATCGAGGAGTGGCAACCGGAGCCGATTGTGGATGAATCGGTCATGGAGGCTCAAAGGTGGCGGCTGGAAAAGATTCCCGTGGTTGAATCGTTGGGAAAAACGGATCGAGTGCGTGTGAAGCGTAATGATGGTCAAGAGTGCTTTGAGAACGTGCTTAACTTGGCTTCGAACAATTTTTTGCAATTGGCAGCAAGACCGGACGTCGTAGAGGTGGCTAAGAAGACGATAAAGAACTATGGAGTTGGCGCTTGTGGGCCAGCTGGTTTTTATGGAAACCAGGATGTACATTACAATCTAGAGTATGCGCTTGCCAATTTTTTTGGTACTGAGGACGCTGTATTATATGGCCAAGATTTCTGTGTGGCACCATCGGTGCTGCCAGCTTTCACCAAGCGTGGTGATTTGATTGTTGCGGACAATCAGGTGTCGCTCTCATTGCAAAATGCGTTGCAATTGAGTAGATCCACGGTTTATTACTTTGAACATAATGATATGGAATCCTTGGAATCCCTCTTGCAAGCATTGACTGAGGCGGAGAAAAAAGAACGATTACCTGCTATTTCAAGAAAATTTATTGTCACAGAGGGTCTGTTTCACAACTCTGGTGATATTGCGCCTTTGCCAACTCTACTTTCGTTGAAGAACAAGTACAAGTTTAGGCTTTTCATCGATGAAACGTTTTCTCTCGGAGTATTGGGACGTACGGGACGTGGACTTGCTGAACATTTCAACATGGAACGTGCGAGCTCGATTGACGTGACAATTGGGTCTATGGCTACCGCGTTTGGATCGTCTGGAGGTTTTGTCCTAGGGGACCGTGTTATGAGTCATCATCAGCACATTGGCTCCAACGCATACTGTTTCTCCGCGTCTTTACCGGCCTACACGACAACCACTGTGACCAAAGTGCTTCAAATAATGGACAATGATAACTCTGCAGTAACTTCACTTCACCAACTTTCGAAACAATTGCACGATTTCTTCACAAACGACGAATCACTGAAACGATGGATTGTCGTCACTTCGCATGAGATGTCACCCGTGCTTCATCTGCAACTAACCTCGGATGTGAGATTGCAAAGATTCCACTACACTGGCGAACAACTGTTTGAGACCATAACACGTCTGCAAAAGCGCTGCGCGACGACCAAGTTCATCGAAGAATATGAGCAGGAAGAAAAATTCCTCCAAGCGATAGTGGACCAACTACTGTCGCAGCACGGGATCCTAATCACCCGCAACACGATCGTGCTAAGACAGGAGACCCTCCCCGTGGTACCCAGCCTCAAGATCTGTGTCAACGCCGACATCAGCGAGCAAGATCTGCTCGCATCCTGCGCCGCGATCAAGGCCGTCATCATCGACAGTTGTTCGAACAACAACTGAACAGGCATATCCTGCATCACTATATATGTAAGATAGGACAAGCACGGCCCACACAGCGCTGCCCGTGGCCATCTTGGCCATCTGAGCTTGCTGGCGTTGTGGAGAAACCGCATCACGTTGTACTGGCTGATGGGCTTGTCTCAGCATAGAGAAAATTCATTCTTCTATTAAAAACTCTTAGAATAAACAACAAATAGAGATCTTATAGGAGACTAAGTCGCCAGAGATTGTCATTCGCTAGTCAATTGCTCCAGGATGATGCATTTTAGAAAGAAATCTAGCAGTTCCGGTGGATCTGACGGGAGTGGAGGACACGGACACACGCCATCGGTGAAATTGTCGAAAGAGGACCAGGAGAAGTTTAAGATTCGTACTGCCTCGGTGGCTGATCCTATATTGGAAGCTGTTCAAGAAGCTCAGCCTTTTGAGCAGGCTGCTGAGACGTTCCAGGACAACATGAACCGGAAATCGTACTTCTCGACAGACGGGTCCGGAGTGCTGCGGGACGTGTTTGGACAGCCGATCCACCAGCCAGACGTGTCGAATCCGACCAGAGCCAGAGACGAGAGGCCCTTGGACACGATTAGAAGTTTTGAGTATGCGGTG
Source organism: Torulaspora indica (assembly GCA_931305995.1). Lineage (NCBI taxonomy): Eukaryota > Fungi > Ascomycota > Saccharomycetes > Saccharomycetales > Saccharomycetaceae > Torulaspora > Torulaspora indica. The sequence goes on along the minus strand of CAKNUP010000010.1, from coordinate 196,063 downwards.
TCAGGTGACCCCAGTTGGGCTCAGCAGCTAGAGACTCCTCAGTATGGGTTCAGAGTGAGGCCTGACTTCCCGCTGTTTGCCTCGAACCCGTACGGCGGCCAGGGAATGGCTCCACAGCAGCCAACGTATGCCGAGCAGGCGGTTTACCAGGCGCCCGTTGGCGACGCTCCGTCCGGACAGAAGAAGAAGAAGAGAGGGCTGTTCGGCAGAAAGAAGAAGAACAAGGACTAGACAGCGGCCAGGTCCTCACACACGCATTGCTGAAGTGCGCGCAGGTAACGTCGCCTTCGTCGAATTGTTTCGTTTTCCCAAGATTAAGATACCAGTTTTCCTCCCTCCGTTTTATAGTTATGATTAGGTTTGAACATACAGTGGCAGCAGTCTACTAGCGAGCCCTGGCTCGATTCCAGTCGCTTTTATAGTCAATTGATGTAGATTTGTCTGCTAGAGCTTGATATAGAGATGAGATGAGATGAGATGAGGTGAAAAAAATGGTGAAGTTGAAGAACTTTAAGAAGTGGTAGAGAGCAGTTTAGCGGTCGATTTGAGACTTGGCTTGGGGTCAATTGGATTTGGAAAGATGGTTCAGACGCAACAGAAACGAAAGAGAACGCGAAACGGTGCAAATTCGCTTGAAATGGCTCAGTTCATCGATGCTGGCTCGAATAAGATCAAGAAGAGAATAAGAGATCTAGAGAGGTTGCTGACGAGGAAACGAGACTCTCTGCCGGATACGATAATTGTAGAGAAGGAAAGGACGTTGGAAGCTTTGAAATTGGAGTTGGAGAATGCGCAGTTGCGGACTAAGATAAAACAGAATGCCAAGAAATACCATATGGTTAGGTTCTTTGAGCGGAAGAAGGCCCTGAGAAGGTATAAGAAGGCTTTGAAAGCGGTGGAAGAATCGGGTGGAGATCAAAAGTGCAAAGAAGATCTTGTTCAGAAATCCATCGATCTCTGCTACGTTGTGAACTTCCCCAAGGCTGAAAAGTATATTGCCTTGTACCCATCCAACAAGGGTGGCAGTGAGCAAGATACCAGTAGTGTAAAGACCGACGCAAAGAGAGCCGCATTCCGCGATCTGGTCTCTAGACAATTGAAGGAAGGAACTCTGCCGGTCTCTTTGGAGGACATTCTAAGTGGGAAGAAACTGGATAAGGAGGGTATAGGTATGACACTAGAGGCCGTGGGTGCTGAGAAGAAGACCGATGCCCTTGAAGCTGCGCCTGAGGAGGATGAGTTTTTCGAATGACGTGCTTAAAGCTATGTAAAATGTATACGTAAAAACAGTCACAGAGCATTTAAACCTGTATATCAGTCTCTATGATCTAAGCTGATAGTCGAAATCGTACTCTAGATCGAGAGCATCATTGATAATCTTGAACGCTAATTCCTGTCCCATCAATTCTTCTGGTACGATAAAGTCGCATGCCACTCTTACTTCCCTGCCGTGTTCTCTGGGTTGACATCTTTTTATCATCATAAGCTCATCACCTTTGTAGGCAATAAAAAACCATAGCTCCTTTTGAGTCTTCGGGAACTTTTCACAATAAACCTCGAAACCCTTGTTCCACTTGGATCCAGCATGCTTTGCAGAGATAGTTAACCTGTCAGCAGATTTTTGTCCTTCAGTCTGGATATTGACCAAAGCCGGCAGTCTAGAACATACGCTCAAGAAGCGCTTCTGCTCATCTTCGGGCACATTCAACCTACGCATAGTGCTGAGCAACTTCCCGTGCGGCATTTCACCAATTTTTTGCAAGCTGAGAGTTGAGTTATCATCAGTACGTTTCTCCTGCAATCCCTGTTTATTAAAATCTTCAATTTTCCTTCTTTTGAGAACGCAACCTGGCAAAATTCCTACTGGATCGTCTTCATACCAGTAGCCCTGTTTGACACATTGCATGCATTTTATTAGCGTTAATACTGTGCTCAAAAAGCCCAGTTCACTGGCCACATCCACATAAGCCTGAAGAATACGAAGTGACTGATCAAGGACCGAAATTGTGTCTTGTATGTAATCAGCAATCGGCAAATCAACACGGCTCAAGTGGGCCTGTAGTAATAAGAATGCTTTGATGTGAGGATCGAACATATTTAGATCATCTTCATGTCCAAATGTACTTTCCACGGAATAGCGTGATTGAGCAGACATTTCAACATTCATTATCATTTCACCACCGCGAACGGGCAGCTCATTAAATTCCTCAGCAAGAGATAGCCACTTCAAGACCTCTTGAAATGTTGCCTTATCATGAATCTGTCTTAATAAAGTTCGGACCGTCTTGTGCGAAATGTAATAGTAAGATGCAATGCTCAAGAAAGGCGTCGCTTCAATTTCTTTCCCAGAAGTGATGACACATTGAGACTCTACCAAAGAGTTAATAGTTGCATCAATCTGAGCACTTAGAGCTTTGTTGACCCCTGCGGTTGTTGTGTCATCTTCAATTCCATAGTACGTCGGGTTGTGATGAGCTCTTCTGAAGAGAAAGGTCCACCTCAAGAAATCCATGGCCTCTTGTCTGTTCGTTATAGCGCCTGAGGCGATTTCAGCTCCAATATGATCATCAAGGACCTTATGAAGAGACGATTCAACTGGAAATCCAACATTAAGAAAGTATTTGTAGAACATTTTCTTCGCTTCTCTGGTATAAACAATGGCCGTACCTGTAGTATCATATGCTGGTCTACCAGCTCTTCCCATCATCTGAAGTATATCTGTTAAATCCATGTCCCTGTAGCCTTCTATCTTCGAATCGAAGAATTGTGTTCCTTTGATGATGACGAGATGAGCAGGAAGGTTGACACCCCAGGCTAGTGTTGACGTAGCAATAAGAATTTGGATCTTATTCTTTTGAAAAAGTTGATGTGATATTGTTCTGTCTTTCTCTACTAAACCTGCATGATGCAATCCTATACCAAATTGCAGAGAAAGACGTAGGGTATCATCAGTTACTTCCGACAGGTAGTAGCGCAGCTCTTCATCATCGTTAATATTCAAAAATCTTCTTGGATTATCCTCCATGCCACAAAAATGGATTAAATCTAACGCAGTAAGCCTTGTTTGCCTACGAGAAGCAACAAAAATGAGGGCTGGTTTAAGAGGTGAATGCTGTTTTATAGCCATAAAGGCTGGCTTGTTCATGGTTTTCATTAGTGGACAGAATGACAAATTATCAGGAAACCCATCAATGTACATTTTCAGAGGCACAGGACGTACACTTGACGGGAAATTGTATAAACCATGAGATTTGACTCCTAGCCAGCCTGCCATGTCGTAGGCATTGGATACTGCTGTCGACATACCTAAAAGCCTGATTTGTTGCCCCGTCTGGGAGGCGATATAATTCATACGACTTACAATCATTTCCAAAATCGGACCACGATCACTTGCCAGTAGATGAATTTCATCCATAATAACAAGTGATACATCCTGAACAAATTGACGGGTTTGCCAGTTACGGGAAATACCATCAAACTTTTCGGGCGTTGTAATCACGATTGTCGAGTCCTTGATATCGCGGGAATCTGGAATAGAATCACCTGTGAGTTCAACGACCCTATCCCCCGTAACAGGAGTGATCCTCTTTCTCCAATCATCTACCCTTTCACGCACCAGAGCCTTCATAGGTGCAATGTAAACAATTTTCTTGCCAGGATAATCTCTGAATGCATGCCAAATGGCCAGCTCAGCAACCACTGTTTTACCGGATCCAGTCGGAGAACCAACAAAAACGTTCTCGTTTGTGTTGTACAGAGTGTGGAACACCATGGTCTGCATTGGATTGAAATGTTTGAAAGGGTAAATTGATTCAATGAGCGGATTATGGAGAGCTTTGATCGGAAGAGGTCTTAGTCTTTGCAGTTTCGTCTGTAATGTCTCATTATGTGGTCTAATCAAATGCTGAAATGATATTATGTGAACGGACTCACATCCAATCCATGTGTCAGAAATAGCCTTCACTACAACCTGTGGAGGAAGTGGATCAGATAGTGGAATCATGAAATCCATCTCATGGGAGCTTTTTAGTAACCTTTTCTTCAGGATAAACTTTTCAAAATGCAGTATTTGGGATTTATCAGATTCCTCAATCGTTATCCAAAAAAATTGAGCATCGCCGTGGATCCTATGATCCCATTGAAAGTCTGGTTCCAGTATGACATGTATACGCATGACATTGGTGGTTATTGGGAAAATATCAGCATGAATTTCAATTTTTGGAAATTTCTTTAATACACTGAATAGCTTGCTTCCCATTTTTCTATTGTGGACTAGTTCACCTAGCTCTTCCGGCTCAAGTTGGAAAAGCTGTTCCATAGAAGGATTTTTACTTCGAATTTGCCGTACTATTGTCTCAGGCAGCTCAAACTGACAAAGGGGGTGATCGAATGCCCAGATTCTTTTCTCAATTGACTTGCAGATATCTAACATTACCCTGGCAAATTGTCCCCACCTCCTATTCATTCCTATTAAGAAGAGAGCCCGACATATTCTGGCCGAGTTTTGCGCAACATAGTTAGAATCGGAGGCTAGGGCTGAATCCATTATTCGGCTTTGGGAAATATATGCCTGTAGAAGCAGGTTAGTCTTACCTTGTGGTGTATCGAGATTTCCTCCAATTTGACATTCGGTCGCGACCTCGGATAGTCGCGCGAGCTCAGTCGCCTCTTCTTCTCTGAACTTAATGGCATCAAACTCGCTACTATAACTAATCATCGACAATACGTCTGCCTCGGTTGCTCTTGGGTCACACATTTGATTAAAAATCTCAACGGATTCGTTCAACAGATAGAAATCGGAAGAAATCCGGCCCAAATCTTTTGGTATGAAATTGAGAGATGCATCATCGAACACAATCATCTGGAGCGAATGAAGTCTCCTTGCTGCGTTTATTATCATGTTTTTTCTTCTATCGTAAAGCTGAGGATCGTTGGCCACTTCTTCCCAATCAATACCATAGGTGAAAGGATTTTTTCTCATCCTAACGAACATATACGTGTAGCCTAACCATTGCACCGCTTCCTCCACATTAGTAACACTACCGAGAGAAATTTCAGCATTCAAATTATCTACAAGCTTTGAACCAAATTTCGATTCGATGGGATGCTGCTGCGTCAGCAGGGAAACATATTCGTCTAATGCGTCGCTCGATGTACACAAAATACCTGTACCATTCGATGAACCAAACCCGGGTCTACCGGCACGACCGAAAATCTGAATCACATCGGAAATTCCCAAGTTTGTGAAGCCACCTTTCTTGGGGTCATAAACCTGAGTTCCCTTTATGATAACGCAATCAGCAGGCAGGTTGACACCCCATGCTAAAGTTGCTGTACAGCATAAAACTTTAATGGCTCCATCTTTGAACATTCGCTCGGTCAAATTACGATCAGTACGAGCAAGGCCAGCGTGATGAACACCAAATCCAAATTGAAAGATCTCCTTGATATCTTTATCCCTATTTTTAGCAAGTTCCTTTGAGTACTTTCCTGACTCTACGGAACTTGGTGCGAACATTTCCAGGGACCCGTCAGATTGAGCCATGCTGATAAAAGTCCTTGCAGTTTTGACCGTCTCTTTTCTTGAGTGAACAAAAACCATCACTTGAAAACCCCTTTCTATCATTTCTATGAGTTTCTCATATGCTACCTTATCAATGTTATCCTTGCATTGTTTACTACCTTCCTTCCCTCTGCAACCTAAAAGTTGTTGCTCCAGGGGCTTTGGTCGAAAGGATTGGTCGAAGTAAAACATTCCCACCTGTCTGTTGACGCCCAAAAAATCAGCTACATCCATAAAATTCGGTAAAGTCGCTGATAGGCCTACGATACGAATCATTGACTGTGTGCTTTCGACCTGTCTCAATGTCCGTGCAACCAAAGTCTCGATCACTGAGCCTCGATCTTCATGCAGCAAATGTACTTCATCAACGATAAGAAGTTTTACCTTGGAAACAAGGCTGTTATCACCATTGGCTTTCCGCGTCACTACGTCCCATTTTTCTGGCGTTGTAACAATCACCTGAGTTTCAATGATTTCACTCTTGGTTAGTTGCATATCTCCTGTTAATTCCCTGACCTTAATATCGAAAACGGACAGCTTCTTTTGAAATTTCTCCACAATTTCTGCAGCGAGAGCTTTTAATGGAGCAACATAAACAATTTTAAAGTCATCGTACTGTATATCAAAGTCATCCATCTCATTAATAATCGAAAACTGCTTTATCATATTCAAAATTGTCAGAAGAGCTACGTCAGTCTTACCTGCACCTGTTGGAGCGCAAATCAACATGTTTTCGTTCGTCTGATAAGCAACCGGGTAGACAAGCGATTGAATTTGATTTAAAGTCGCGTAATTGAAAACCGCTCGACAGTAATAATCAAGATCCTCCACTTTCAGCAGTTTTGTATAAAGCGACTTGCGGTGATCAGTTTGATCTGCTGCAGGAATAATAATTTCCTCATGAGTCTGGTATGACGACCGGGTGGTACCGATGGGCAACGTAAACTTCTGACCAGAAACCGACAATATAGATGAACCACCTTGTTCATATTTTCTAAACACATGGGGATACGTGATCGCCTTTCGTGCTGCATCCAACTTTTGGTTCTTCGCCTGATAAGCATTCTCAGCGACCTGCTCCTTTATCTCTTCTTCGGTCATAAGATGTGGCGTATTCTCTGAATCTTTGATCATCTGCTCGATATACTCCCTAGGGTGGGCAATAAGCTGCTTTCTCACTTGCAACAGAAAGGATATGATCTCGACATTTTCTGCTCCTAAGAAACTCAATAACTCTTTTTCCAACTGAGTCTGCTCACAAGTATGCATCAGTTCCAAAATCCATTTCAACAGTTCGTCCTGAGGCAAAGGGCTCGAGCAGCTCTTGATAAGTCGAAGAAGCTTTTTATAAATAGCTGTTGTATTGGTCTTCTTGTATGATTTTAAAACATCTTGTAGTTTCTCGAAAGAAACGTCATCGAACTGCTCAAAAATTGCATCCCATTCGTTTTTGTCTTGAGCTAGCACTGTCAGCCCAGTTTTAGAATCACTAGCCCTGTCGGTTGTCCCATTGCCGGTGCTCAAAGGTCGAGCGACTTCGATACCATCTATCTCAGTAGAAAAAGTGTCTGAAGCTTTGGCCATGACCTGCATGGCCTTCATATATGAACTGGCAGACTCAGCAGAGTAAGTTGTACTCATATTTGGTGGCCTGGAGTCCTTTCTTGCGTAGCTAGAGGTCCTTTAACAGCGATCTCACTGTCTTATAAGCGTCTTTCCAGGCCTAAGTACTAGCCAAAGTTCTGACGTTCTCACGTGATGGAGAGTATAATGGCCTAAAGGTCTCTGGAGGGCTTCAATTTGGCCTCCAAATTCACCAGAAGCTCGTTAAAACCTTTCCTGTTATTTTCCAGCTCGAGTTCTTGTGCGCTGAGTTTTTGCTCCAACCTATTGTTGGTCCATTCCCATCTCTTTGCCAGTTCTTGCAATTCTCCGATACAGTCGTCGATCGACTTAACGACACTGACACAGTCGGATAACTTGTCCTCAGTGCCAGACAACTGCCTCACCCTGTCCGTTAGCTGTGGGAATATAGGACCATAAACTTGCAGCGTGTCGTTGAAGCGATAAAGATCGTTGATCCTGGACTCATAGGAAAACATCTTGCTCTTCGTATCCTGATAAAGTGCTGGAGTATTTCTTGACTTCCGTCCCAGCAAAGAGCTCTCGTATTCTTCCTCGATCTCATGGAGCCGCTCGTGGAACTTCTCGAGCAGTTCGCAGTCACGGCCAAGAAGCGCGTATCGCGACCTAAACTCCTCCAATTGGGTCACAAGGGGTTTTCCCAGTGATTCCACGGGCCCAACAAGCGTTTCCAATCGGGTGAGTCTCCTCTCTAACTCCAGTAATCTGTGCATGTCTGCAGCATCGAACCTGACGCGAGGTAGACTAACGTCGAGAGATTTACTGGTAGACTCGTTCTCCCCGAGGAGGCTTCGTTGCATTTCCTTGAGTCGATCTGTCGAGATCTGGGTTAGTTTCAGATGCAGGTTTCTTGTCCTTTCTAGTTCTTCGCCATTTTTGGGCCCCAATTTCCCGTATTCCAGGTTCGAGAGCTCCTCCAACTCTCTACCAATGCGCTCTAGCCTCTCTTCTACACTCTGTGGAGCCGCTGCCCTGCTCTGAGGCATGTTGGAGATCATCATGTGTCTCTTTAGTCCGCTATGGCCTGGTCCCTCGATCTGCTTCTTGGTCTGACCCACAGCAGGCGTGCGATCATTGCTGATAGCGTTCAGCCCTGCATTAACCACCTCTTCCGGCTCCACCGTATCATCTACTTCCTGAATCCCTTTATATTCAAAGATCTCTTGACCAGACACGTCCAGAGCAGCCAGTTCATCAGCAGTCACGCTCTCATCCGTGATAGTAAGATCAATGACATCCATCACGCATCCGCAAAGCCCTATGGCGACCTACTATCTTGTGGTACTTTTCCTCGAGCTTCAAAGAGGTTGTTAGCTTAACATAGCAGAGTTTCATGGTTCACCAAAGAAGGAGCTATCTAAAACCTCAACAAGCTTGTAGCAGGGTTCAATGCCTCATTGAATCACTGCTAGAGATAGACTTCCTATCCTTTTTGAGCAGCTTCGCGACTTCTCAGAGGACCCGTCGACGCAACCTTGCTGAACATTGATCACAGCAGCTCGTCTAGCTGCTAATCTAGAGCTAAGAGTCGCTTCATGCTGTTGTCTTATTTGCGTAAGAAGAGGTTGTCTATACTCGGTGATATTTCACTGTATAGCTTACTGATAGAAAGCTTGAAGAAGGTTGAAAGCTGAGGTTGCCGGGGGAAATGAGCTTGAAAACTGCTCTGTCTCGAATCAGATCCATTCCTGAACTCCAGAAACGGTTCAATATCTTCATCAGTGTTAATGGTGCTGCAGAAAGGCAGTTACAGGAGGGTTCGCCAGAACTGCCGTTATCGAATCTGGTTGCGGGTGTGAAAGATAACATTGTTACGAAGGATCTGCCAACTACATGCGGTTCGAGGATGCTGGCTGATTATGAATCTCCGTATGATGCGTCGTGTGTCCAAGAGCTACGAGACGCTGGTGCTGTGATTGCGGGCAAGACGAATCTCGACGAATTTGGGATGGGTTCTGGAGGCGTACACTCATATTTTGGCCCTGTTATCAATCCCATGTATCCAAATGCAAAAGTTTTAGCCGGTGGGTCATCTTCTGGTTCTGCAGCGGCGGTCGCTGCAGGCGCGGTAGACTTCGCCCTTGGGACCGACACTGGTGGATCTGTACGTCTGCCTGCATCTTATTGTGCTGTTCTGGGGTTCAAGCCATCCTACGGACGGATTTCAAGGTTCGGAGTTGTTGCATATGCACAGTCGCTGGATACTGTGGGGATTATCGCCAAGGACATCTCTGTAATACGCAGAGTCTTCAAGGTGCTTGATAAATACGATTCAAAAGATCCCACTTCCTTGGGTGCTGGATACAGAAAGAAGGCTTCCACTATATTTCGCAAGAGAGATAAACTTCGCATAGGTGTTCCTCAGGAATTTCTTCAACAATCACTCAACGATAAGTATAAGCACCTTTTGCGACAGTTCATCGAGAAGCTTATGCGCCTTGGGCACGAAATATATCCTGTTTCCATACCCTCGATAAAGGATTCCCTGCCGATCTACTACACTCTATCGCCAGCAGAGGCTGTTTCCAATCTTTCACGCTTTGATGGGGTACGGTATGGAACGAGGGACGATACCTCTGACATTGAGAACGGTGTTTTATTTGCACCAACGAGGAATAACTTTGGTAGAGAAGTGCAAGACAGGATAATACTCGGTAATTACAATCTTTGCTCCGAGACCTTCAAGAATAACTATGTCAAAGCGCAAAAGCTCAGACTTCAGATGATGAATCAGTTCGATGAAATATTCAGAGATTCTAATGTTCTTTCCAATTCAAAAGGAAATGAAGCAGGCGTTGACTTGATCATAGGTTTAACAGCTACAAACACTCCTCCGACAATCGATTCTTTCCTAAGTGCAGAAAGCTCATCCCCAACCAATGAATATTTAAATGATGTCTTCACGATGCCAATGTCGTTGGCGGGTCTGCCGACTTTATCGATGCCTATAGCAACGGAAGTACCGCTAGGTATTCAGATCGCGGCCCAGTACGCGAATGATGACGCCGTTTTAGAATTTGTGGATGGGATATTCCCTTGAATTGATTACTATGTACATAGCTCTCATATGGTTGCGATATAACTCATGATTTTTTCTACTGTCTCTTCTTTCTCCCAAAGAAAGCGATCTGGCCATACAATTCGAACGATTTCCGAGTAGATATGTTCGAGTTGCCTTACGGTAAAATCGTTGGTTTTCTTGACTAAAATTCTCACAATCTTCTTTAGTTTCTTCTCATCAATGAGCAATTCCTGTGGTCGCTCATCCTCACTTTCCTTCTCACTCTCTTGAATATCTCCCTGCTCACCATGGGGATCTTCTGGCTTTCCATCCTCTATTCCTGCGCTATTGTTTTCTTTCGCCAGAGAATTGTTCGAACGAATAGACTTCTGATCTTCGAGTTGGGGAGTGCGTTCAATATCTTCATTTATAACACCTTTTTCATCCATCTCTTGATCTGAGACGGAGACGTCTTCAGGCGTATCTTCGTTTTCTACTGCAATTGATTTCGAGCCTTCAGCTGACTCTTTCATCTCATCTTGATCTCGGTCCTGATCTTGATCTTGCTCTTGATCCCGCTTTTGGTCCTGCTCTTGATCCTGCTCTTGATCCTGCTCTTGATCCTGCTCTTGATCCTGCTCGTGATCCTGTCCTTGATTTTCATTTTGCTGATATGATTGGCCATCAGCAGCCGGCGCTGTCGCTTGGAGTTGAGCCTGTAATTGATTTCCTGAAGCAACGCCAACCTGCGTAGTTTTTTCGGATTGTCCATCTTCGTTTGCAACTCCACTTTCTTGCATCTCACGCTTTTCTCTTTCAATTTTTGCCTCTTCATCACGCAAGAATAATTCCTGTCTTTCAAGATCTCTCTGCCGAGTAGCCTTGCACTCCTGAATGAAATCGGAGGTCGACATCTCTTCAACCCCCATTTGAGCATTCGCGAACATTTCAGATGCCTTAATGATTCGCTCTCTGTCACCAGTGGTAGCAGCATCACGGTAAATAAGCTCAATATCTTTCAGATACTGTTTAGGTTCCGAATAATAGCCGTTCCATAAGCGCTCTTCCACCAGATCAAGATCCATATTATAAAACTTCCGCCCGGTCGCAACTTCCAAGATCATATTATCGTCCTTCACATAAGCAGGTTGCCAATTAGGGTCCGTTGGTGGCTCGAAGAGATGTATCAATAGTGAGTCTTCAATGGGAGGCTTCCTAAATCTTTTATATCTGCTCTTGAACAATTCCATCAGCCCTGAAAGTTTGATTTTAAGTAAATTCTTCAATCTCATATCTTGGTGTTGAAAAGACTTCAACTTCTTCCTCAAAATCTCGTCGGAATCGACTTTGGTTTCACTATCGATTGCCCCTCCTGATATATCATAATCTTTTGCCAAAGGTAGTTTGGGAAGAGGCTTTCTTCTTTTCCTTCTGGTTATAAAAAACGTAGGTTTCATTTTGAGAAGTTCGGAAACGGAATTAAAGTAATTAGCTCTTTGTGATGCAGAGGGCTTTCGGATATGGATCATATTGCTTCCAAATTCGAGAAATTTTATTGGACTCTCTGCTGTTGGCGCATTTGATGATTCGGAAACGGCAAGTAAGAGGATACGTTCGTCGCCCTGTAAGGATCTGAGCAAACTAGAGAGTGTGAGAATAACAGATTCAGGAATCGCCATGCTCCAAATCTCGAGATTTGGTATGTAAAGAATCGATGGTTGCCTTTTCCGTGCCTCCACAAAGCTCTGTACAACTGCCGACTCTATTGTTCGCCCACTGTCTGAAACGAGTGACGCGAGATCAAGTTTCTGAACATTATAGCGCTCGAAGAAGTTCAGTATAGCCGCACCGATATACTGCTGACCATTTCCGGGAGGACCGGTCAATAGTAGCTTAGGATTGCAAACGCGAGAGTTAGAAATCTGTTGGATAATTGCATGAACCATAAACTTTGACGCATCAGTTCCACTTGGGTCATCAAGTTGATTACTGTCCTCATAGTCGATGTAATGTTGAATTAATGACGTGTTGCTCTTAATTGGATTATCTTCTTCAGGAAGAATAGCGGTCACTTTACTTTTGATTTCCTCGAGTTGCTCTAGCAATAAAGGCTTCACATTATCAGGTAAAGGTTGAGAAGTATTTCCTGTAGATCTTGCCGAAGAAGGAACTATCTTCTTGAGGGCTAGCATAAAATCATTGGTACTAACCTTCACCTCATTGGGATCAACAAGCAACTTTTCATCGCTTCGATAAATTTGAGGATACTTTCTTTGAATACTCAAGAGAGCTGCTTCAGTGCAAAGAGCTCTTAAATCGGCACCCCCATAACCTTTTGTTAATAGCGCTAGCTGTTCAACAAAGTCTTTCGACAAAGGAGTTTTCCACTTTTTAGTATGAATTTGCAGGATTTGGGCACGGGCTTGAAGATCCGGTAATGGAAAGTAAAACTCTCTATCGAATCTTCCTGGTCTTCGTAATGCTGGATCCACAGCATCTGGTCTATTCGTTGCTCCGATGACGATTACTTGCCCTCTGTTATCCATTCCATCCATCAAAGCTAGCAAAGTGGACACAATACTTGCATGAATTTGCTCCTGTTTGGAACTTCTTACTGGGGCTAACCCATCTATCTCATCAAAAAATATTATCGCTGGTTGTTGCTTCTTGGCCTCCTCGAAGAGAAGTCGAAGCTGTCTTTCGGCTTCCCCCACCCATTTGGACAGGATATCTGCACCTTTCCTCATGAAAAAAGTTATCTTACGACCTTCCGATGAACAACTAGCAGCTAATGCACGGGCCATCAAAGTCTTACCAGTACCGGGAGGACCATGAAATAGAACGCCTCTTGGAGGAGTGATGCTAAAATTTTGATACAATTCAGGATAAAGAAGAGGCAGAGCAACCATTTCTTTCAATTGATCGATAAAATTATCAAGACCACCGATATCACTAAATTTGATATCCATATCGACCCCCAAGGGATCGAGATCAGCGATTTCCGTTTTCTTTTTCTTCTTCTTCGAGTTTTTTGGTTTCAAAGAAGCTCCCATGGGTAAAATTTCATCCTCGGAAGAATCTGAATCGAGCAACAGTTTGTTATTTCCAGTTGATGGTTGTTGATTGTAAAAGTTTGTATTTTTGCCAAAGATTGCAGTAACGTCATTGCCTCCAAAGGGACCACCTGTTGGAAACAACCTACGGGTTGGTCCCATATTCTGGCCCGCATTCCATACACGTCCGCGACGAGGAGAAGCGTTACTAAAGGACGAAGCGGCTTGTCTGCTTAAAGCATCACCAACGTTTGCCTCCGACAGAGGTGGCGGCAGTGCATAATTGACCGGTTTCGTGCGCTCTCGCAGCGACCGCTTCTCGCGTATTGGGCTATCCTCCTGCAACTCTCTGATTTCTTCCTCCAACGAGAGCGCTTCTTCATCGTTTTCACTATGCCTTGGGCGGTCTCCCTCATCGTCGAAATGCAGAGAATGCCGCGTCCTACTTCTCAACCGTCTTGACATCCGACGTGGCGGCGTAACCGATCTTTGGCGTCGCCGCGCATTACGTCTTCGCCGTCTCGAGTAGTGGCCGAACCCGTCATCCTCGTCCTCTTCTTCTTCCGGATCTGCCACCACAAAGCTCCTCTCGGCCATTCGTCGCCGCCGTTTGCGATCGTTCCCGGCATAGTACTCGTCTTCTGCTCCTCCCGACTCATCATCCTCATCCTCACCTTCCTCATCCTCATCCTCGTCCTCATGGAAGCTCTCATCTTCCTCCTCTGCGTCGTGAAGCCGCCTCCGACTCGCTCTAGCGGACCGCTGCGTCTCCTCGTCCTCCACTTCATACTCCGGTGCCGCATCTTCCGCCGCCACCTTTTCCGCGGGTCCCTCCTCACTCTCGAGATAGTCCAATCCCGATTCCACCTCTGCATAGTTGATTTTCCGCAGCGATCTGCTCGTCGTGTGTATTATCCCGTTACCGTCCTTGATTTCGCCCGCATCATCCCCATTCGACCTGCCACCAGACCCATTACGGTGCCCGCGTAGATGCCGAGACATCAAAATCCGTTATAACCACCTCTTCTGCTCCCTCTCGCCCAATAAACCACTCTCTCTTCATGGTCCCACTTCACCATGAGCCTTATACCTTCAAATTTCATATCACTTCAAACGACACCTCTTTCAAACCAAACCACTCAAAAACAGCCCTGACGAACACCAAAACCCGCTAAAATCACATAATACCGTCCATCTACCGCTTCCACCACATCTCAACCGTCTCTTGCACCTCCACCATCACCCGCACCCGCTTTCCAGCTCTTAAAACCGACCATTTTTATCTTCTTTGCCGCGTCCCACTCCTGCAAGTACACAAAAACAGTTCAGAAAGCGTCTAAAAGAGCGTTTGCTGGGCGCTGCCGCCGAGGCGCGCAGCGGGCCGTGCCGCGTGACGGCCTCGAACCGGGCTATACTGGTACATACAGCGGGCTAGACGGGGAGCACCCGGATGCCCGCGAGTTTATCTACTATGGGGGCGACCGCCGGGTGCGACAGCAGCGGTCCGATCAGCGGCAGCGAGCGGAGGAACTGGACGACGACGCCGAAAAAGTCGCCAAAGAGGCCGACGATGCCGAGGGACTCGACCAGGAACCCGATAAAGGTCCATTTCATCAGGATGAGCAGGACGCCGAACACGAGGAACACGGAACCGCGGCGCTTGGCGGGTCTCGTGAAGAAAACATACGTCTTTTGCGGGCCGATGATCAGCAGAACGCCGGCGAGAAATAGGATGTTGCCCAGGGCTAGAAGAGCACGGTCGAAGAAGGTGAAGATGCCGAAGGTGAAGAACAGGAACCCGCCGAACGTGAAGGCGACGCCGAATTCTGCAAAGGTTAGTAGCGGCTAGCAGGGAGGGGAGGAAAGCTGGCACATACTTTGCGACTCGGATAGCCACATCGTCGTTTGGTCTCTTTACTGCTCAGCCTGTCCTCTTAGCGGTGAAGCCCGGTTTTAACGTCGATGGCGTCGTGCAGAGTGATGCGGTTTCGAGCATGGCAAACTGTGGGCGAGCGGCAGGTATTGCTAGTCGCAGTACGTCTGGAGCATAGTGACGGGTGGCAGCAGCGCTGCTGGAGCTGCGGTGAAGCAAATCGTCCAGGGTCTTTAAAACACGTCTTCGTGCGAAGTGATGTGAAGGTTGAACATGCATTGATGAGCATTGGCGCAGCAGGCTCGTTCGACCTGCTGGGTCTTGTCTGCCTGCCAGAGTCCCTGCAGCGCTGCCGGGGCGTTGCCGGAAGCTTGTCCTGTTGCCCGGTGAACGCCGCAACAGCATCACTTTGCACGGAGCGAAGCTATAAAGTGAACAAGGCTGGGGATCAGACCTCCGTGGCAGTGGCAGGTAACCAAGAGGCCATGCCTGAATTGCCCAGTTACGAAGACGTATTGAAGGAGGACGCCCAGCGGATGCAGGGCTCGCAGTCGGCGCCGCCTCCTAGGCCTCCGAGGCCTCCCAGGCCCAGCGCGGGCGCGCGGCCGCCGCCGCAGACGCCCGCACCGACAGGCCCCAGCTTGCCCTGGAGGTATCCGCCTGGGTTCTACTGCCACAAGTGCAACAACACGGGCTACAAGATCAAGAACGGACGGTCGTGCAAGTCGTGTTGGCGGCGCTTTGCGCCGCCCAACAGCGCAGGCGCCACGCCGTCGCTCCTGTACGGTAGCGGCATGTGGCCCAGCTCATTGGCAAGACCCATGTACATGGGCGCGCCCTCGGTCGCGCCCGTGGGGCCCGGCTCAAGTCCGCTTGTCGTGAGACCGGGCGATCCCAGGCTCGGAGGCGTCGTGTGCGGCGAATGCAGAGGCTCAGGACGCATCAGCTTCCTGCTAGACGAGGATATATGCCCTCTATGCCGAGGCATTGGAAGGATTATAGCTTGATGAAGTGGGTCACGTGATATGACGCAAGCCTTTTTCACCAATTTTTACGAGAACAGCAGATATGAGTATTAAATTGAGCATCTCGACGCCTATTTGAAGCTGAATTGGGCCTCGAGGGCGTCGAATTTTGACTGTTGAGTTAGGGCGGGTCGAGGCAAGATGCATCATCATCCTCAAGTGGAGGCGTTGCAGGCCAGACAGGGAACGCCGTTGAATACGAGACCAGTTTCGCCATATACTCTTAGATTGCCCGTGGACGAAGATGGATTCTCGTGGCCGAGCGTTGGAACGAGAGCCAGGGCGAAGGAGAGCGAGGAGCAGGAGAAAGAGCGAGTGGAGCGGATTTCAGGGGCGATTAGAACGATTTTGGGAGAGTTGGGTGAGGATGTGAACCGGGAAGGGCTGCTTGATACGCCCGAGAGGTACGCTAAGGCGATGCTTTTCTTTACCAAGGGTTACGAGACGAATATCATGGATGATGTGATCAAGAATGCGGTTTTCCAGGAGGATCACGACGAGATGGTTATCGTCCGCGATATCGAGATCTACTCTCTGTGCGAGCACCATCTGGTTCCCTTTTATGGTAAGGCGCACATAGGGTATATTCCAAATAAGAATGTGCTGGGTCTCAGTAAGCTGGCACGGCTTGCAGAGATGTATGCGAGAAGATTGCAGGTGCAGGAACGATTGACAAAACAAATAGCGATGGCATTGAGCGAAATTTTGAAACCGCTCGGTGTCGCAGTGGTCATAGAGGCTACTCACATGTGCATGGTGTCTAGAGGCATTCAAAAGACTGGCTCTGCCACGGTGACGTCGTGTATGTTGGGTTGCTTCAGAGCTCATAGAACCAGAGAAGAATTTTTGAGTCTATTGGGGAAGAGAAGCCTGTGACTCGCATTCAATGCATCATACCACTAACGTACAATATTCTTTCTTTATATACGCTGCTTCGCAGCCTGCCAATAATGGATGATACTTGAAAGGCCAAAGCTTTTCACTTATGAGTTTTATAATTTATATCATTTATCCTTACGAAAATAGCCAAATTTCATTAATCTTAAATAACAATACCCATGTCCTCATCATCATCCAAATCTTCATTCCCCGGCGAACTGATAAAGTTAGACGTAGCTGGAGGCTGACTAACAATATAGATGCTGTTAGCTGAACTCTGTCTTGAAAGAGATCTAGGAGTGCTAAAATTGGATTTTGACTCTGGTGTGGTACTGAAGCAACCGTTCATGAGAGAGCTAACTGGAGGTTTGGGCTCCAAAACAAAAGTAGAGTTCAATTTTGACTGTACAGTTGAAATGGAATCGTTGGCGCTTTTGAGTGAGGTCATCGATAGAGTCTTTTTCAATGTATCTCTAAGTTGTTTCAAGCTCTTTTCGCGGGAATTGACTCTAACATCTCGGTATGGTGGAGTTGTTGCTTTGCTTGTCTGAGCTGTGGATGATGGTGAGGGGTTATTAAAGTTCGATGAGAGCAAGGCTAATGTGCTAGATGAAGCGGATCTGGAAGGCTGCCTCAAGGAATGCAATGACGAGGTAGAACCGCTCTTTTTCATTACCTGCGGCAAAATGAACGGGTTATCATCCGACGCAGATGTAACAAAGAAGTCTTTCACAAAAGGATGATGTTTTAGGTTCGTCGCTGTTGGTCTTTCTGTTGGGTTCTCTACGAAACAACACTCTATGAAGCTCCAAAACTCCTTCATTTTAGGATCCGCCCGCATCTCTTCATCGATGTAATAGTCCGCTTTTCTGATATAATCTAATGTCTCTTCATCATTATCACAGTCGAACGGTGTATAACCGAGAGCCATGAAATAGGTTAAAACACCAAGTGCCCAAATATCAACAGGGCAACCGTATTTTTCCAGTTTTTGTAGCTCCTCAGGAGACATACTTCCGACGCCTTTGCAACGTACAATCTCTGGCGCAATATATGAGGTTGTGCCGACAAACTCTTTCAAGTTGTTAGTTGCACCTGGTGCATCAATTTGGGTAGCTAGACCAAAGTCCGCCAAGATCACATCATGAGCTTTCAAATCGTATTTGAAATTACCGTGATGTTCCTCTGGTTCATTTTTGTTCACCCGCAATCTAAATAGGACATTCTCCGCTTTTAGATCCCTATGAGCCACTCCATTACTGTGAAGAAATTCAAGCACACTCAGCAGACACGCAGAATAGGGTTTGACTTGCAGATTAAGGTCTAACGAGCCATTTTCAATAATTCTCTCATATAGATCTCCCTTATCGCATAATTGCGTGACCAAAGCAATGCTTTCGGACGTCTCAAAGTAGTCGAACAGCTGTAAGACGTGATGGTGCCCTTCAAAGACATCAAGAGTGCGGAAATTCTTTTTTTCCAGCTGTCTGATCTTGTCGCTGACTAGCCTCAACAGCTTGACTTCTCGCTGAATCAACTGAAGCTTCCCTTTTATCATATTCTTATGCACCATCTTCAACGCATACATGTCCTTCGTATAAACATTCATACACTCTTTCACAACACTGAAATGTCCATCTCCCAACATCGATCCTCTCGTCACATATTTGCATTTTGCAGCACCTGCAGTCTTATCCAACAAGGGCCATGGGTCATACGATTCAATACTGGGATCCTCAGAGCTGCCTGCAGCCGACACAGGCGGCGTTACGACGAGTTTCGCTGCCGAAACAGAAGGCAATTGGATAGTAGTCATCTTATTGTATTCAATCCTTACCTGACACCAGCGACACCACGAAAGGTGTTTAAGGAAAGCTTTGGAATGCACTTAAGTATTAGCGTAAACTTTGGCAAAGAAAAGATCAGTCGAATCGAGTGGGATGATATCTTAAACGAATCATACACCAAAACCAAGAATGCTGGGGGGCGTCAGCAGTTCAGATAGACAACGCAATGAGATTTCTCTAAGCCTGACATGTGCGCCTTTTTCATTCTTGATAGTTTCTATTGCTCTCTAGCTTGCTTCCCGTCCTGCGCGACGGAGAAACATTTTCCGGACAGAGGTAATCAGTAGCTAGTTTTTCCGTAAATTTCTCCGTTTTTCTCCGCTAATCTTTACGGACATTTCTGTGGAATGACCCCACTTTCGTGCCTAAGCGGAAAAATTATGTTCCGTGGCGGCGGCAGGCGCGACGGCGGGCATTTGATAAAGAGAGCACGTAATAAGCTGTGGTAGTTCTTTCAGCCGTAGAAGAGGTCCAATATATTGCTGCATGCATGGTGAATGTCGTGCTTTCGTGTTAACGAAGGTTCCAGTGTTTGAGACCGGAGTGGGACAATGAATCGCACGTCATGCGCAGTTCTGGTATTGGTAAACAATACTTGGTGGTCTTCGAGTCAGGGTTCTCCATGTCGGTCTCCATGTTGAGAGAGACGATAACACCCTTTTCTGTGATGGGATAGGTGAAGAACCCCTTGTCTGGGTCGATTTTGTTTGCCTCTTTTGTGTGTTCACCGTGGCGGTTTACTTTGTTCAATCCATCGGTGTCCGAGACGACGCCGGGAAGAATAACATCGCCTACTTTTGCCTTGAGGATTTTCGATAAATATTCGTTCTTCATGGCGTTTTCAACAGGTATGATATCGGACCAGTTTCTTTTGTTTAGAAAGCATTTTTCCTTACGGTGAGCTGATCCGGAGACCTCGACGTTGAAGATGGGGACCGCATCTTCATCAGTCTCATGATCGAAATGGTGAACATCGGCCTTGGATTGTAGTAAAGAGACCATACCGTTTGGTGGCGGGGTGTTCACCACTGCACTGGAGATAACGTTGAACATCAATCTCAAGTCGTTTTCAGGTTCTTTTTCCACCTTGACATTCTGTCTTTTGGCTTTTTCCGAAGTGGAGAATAGATGGTGCCTGTGTCTCTTGGTCATAAATCTACCAATTGACGCTAAGTGCACGTCGCCAGAGAGTATAGTGATTCGGATACCGTATTTGGCACCATAATCTTGCAATCGTGCCACCAAGCCGTTTCTTTCCTTTTTGTGGTGTCCTGCGCACCAGTGATCATTCAAGTCATCAAGCAACTCGATATCTCCATTGAAATCGTTGATGAACCCATGTCCAATGATTCCCCTTTTGGCCAGGGCTTTAGCGGGAGCTAGCAAACAAGATGAAAATAACCATTCTAAGAAAACCAATCTTGGGTAGGCGATCGGAACCCCCAACATCACGAAAAGATGATCCATCTTGGCTTTATTTGCCTCCGCAACCAACTTCTCGAAAACAACATCGTACGTGGTCCCGCTGACGATCTCTTTCAGTTTCCTTTCGGTTCTGCAGTCCAGACCCAATAGCCCAACGTTAGGACCTACCCTAGTGAAAATCGAATGACTAGGTTCCCTGATGTACGGACTTGGCTGGGGTCCGATAATCCACATGGGATCTTCCAAGTAAGCCTTACGCTCAGTGATGCTCACGTGGTGTTGGAACAGCATGTAGTACTTGTAAGCGGCTTTACCGATTGAGCTGAAAGCATCTGTCTTCATGAACGTGTGTGCGTACGAACCGAACCCGTCGATGATATCGTGGTCGTCCCAAATGTTGATCGAGGGAATCGTGGCCATCGCTATCGGGAAGCACCTTTGAGTGCACTTCGACTTGGGTGTAGAGCCCTTCCAATGGCCGTATCCGTACCATTCAAGGTATTCAGTGAGGTAGAACTCGTTCAGCTGCCTTTGGAATTCGTCGTCCACCACCATCGAGAATTTCTTGACGGGGTTGGTCGTACGCGTCCATTCCTTGACCTTCTCGCAGTAGATCTGGATGCTGTCGGAGTAGATCTGGTCCCCTCCGCCGAGCATCACATTGTAGTGGATCTTCGAGTGCTTGTTCAGGATATCGAACCACAGCGATCCCTGGAACCGCGACGTATCGACGCTCAGCGAGAACCCGTTGCACGAGTACGAGATCATGTTAAAACTCGTAGTTTTCGCCGGAATGAAGAACCGAAAATGCGGTCTCCACTCTCCATCCAGCTGGTACTTCACCATCTGCTCCGTGTCTGCGAGCGGAATTTCGATATCGTACCTAAAGAAATAAAACACAGAGTCGCCGCGTTTCTCCTCGTAAAACAACGTCGAACTAAACTCTCCTGCGGCGATCTGCGGGTCTTTAGACCCGCAGTCCGCCGCATACGAGTACCCAATCTGGTACGTAATCCTTGGCGCCTTCCCCCGCCCCGCGTCCCGAGTCACAACTAGAATCGACCCATTGTACACAAGCGACTCATAATCCACGTTTCTAAGTCTCAAAATAGGCCCAACAACGATCCCACTCCCGCCAATAGGCGATCCCGCGACGCAATCGTTACAGTTTTCCACTTCCCCGCGGTAAAGCGACTCCGTCTCCCACTCATCGAACCACCCAGCAGCGCCAGACATCTCTACAGCTCCTACCAGCGCTTCACAGCTCTCTACAGTGCCTCTCCCACCCATCTCCGGTCCCTGAAGGGCTTAAAGACTCGATATTTATAGAGGGCGCTATCGGTCTTGTGTTTACGGTTACCCGGCTTCTTGAATTTTGAAAAATTTTCAAATTCAGCGATGAGCTGCGATGAGATGAGATATAGTGAAGAGAGGTGGTGGATTTGTGAGTGGTAGAGGCGGAATTGGAGCTGTTTGGTACTGTAGAGGTGTTGTTTAGGTTTTCTGTTGCAGTATGAGCGAGGGTAAGAAACGTAGGGCCGCAGAAAGCTCGGTAGAAGGTGGTATAAAGGCTGAGAATGAAGTTGTGGAAGAGTTTGCGGGATTGAATCTTTCGGGAGCCACTTTGAAGGCTATTGAGAAGATGGGGTTTAGTAAGATGACGCCGGTGCAGGCGCGGACGATTCCGCCGTTGTTGGCGGGACGCGATGTGCTTGGGGCGGCGAAAACTGGGTCTGGAAAGACGCTGGCGTTCCTGATTCCTGCGATTGAGAGGTTGCATTCGTTGAAGTTCAAGCCTAGAAACGGTACGGGAGTGATCGTGATCACTCCGACGAGAGAGCTGGCGTTGCAGATCTTTGGGGTGGCACGCGAGCTGATGGAGTTCCATTCGCAGACGTACGGGATCGTGATTGGCGGTGCAAACCGTAGGCAGGAGGCCGATAAGCTGGTTAAGGGTGTGAACTTGCTGATTGCGACGCCGGGCCGTTTGTTGGATCATTTGCAGAATACAAAGGGGTTTGTGTTTAAGAATTTGAAGGCTTTGGTCATCGATGAGGCAGACCGGATCCTAGAGATCGGTTTTGAGGATGAAATGAGACAGATTATCAAGATACTCCCCAACGAGGACAGACAGTCGATGCTGTTTTCGGCTACGCAGACTACCAAAGTGGAGGATCTCGCCAGGATTTCCCTGAGACCAGGTCCGCTGTTTATCAATGTGGTCTCGGAAACGGATCATTCTACCGCAGATGGTCTGGAACAAGGGTATGTGGTTTGCGAGAGTGATAAGAGGTTTTTACTCTTGTTTTCGTTCCTCAAGAGGAACCAGAAAAAGAAGACGATTGTGTTCCTGTCGTCATGCAATTCGGTGAAATACTACGCTGAACTGCTCAACTACATCGATCTACCCGTCCTGGATCTGCACGGCAAGCAGAAGCAACAGAAGAGAACCAATACGTTCTTTGAGTTTTGTAACGCAGAAAGAGGCATCCTGATCTGTACCGATGTCGCAGCAAGAGGTCTCGACATTCCAGCCGTCGATTGGATTATACAGTTCGACCCACCTGACGATCCAAGAGACTATATCCACAGAGTCGGTAGAACCGCCAGAGGAACAAAGGGCAAGGGTAAATCTCTGATGTTCTTGACGCCCAACGAACTGGGATTCTTGAGATATCTCAAGGCTGCCAAGGTTCCACTAAACGAGTACGAATTCCCCTCAAACAAGATCGCCAACGTGCAGTCACAACTCGAAAAACTGATCAAATCCAATTACTACCTACATCAAACAGCCAAGGACGGTTACAGATCCTATCTGCAAGCCTACGCGTCGCACTCGTTGAAAACGGTGTACCAGATTGACAAGTTGGACCTAGCAAAGGTTGCCAAGTCCTACGGTTTTCCCGTGCCTCCAAAGGTCAACATCACAATAGGAGCCAGCGGCAAGACGCCGCCAGCTAAGAAGCGCAGGATGAATAAGAACTGACGAACGACAAAGATAAAGAGTATAAAAATGTAAATTATTATGACCAAATGGTGTTCAAAAAATCTCTTAAATTTCATGTGCCTTCCTCAGGGCAATAGTGAGTCACTCGACATCGTAGACACACGATATAAAGCTGCTTTATTTTACAATTATTTACTGTCGTTGTCTTATTTCTTGATGACTGAAAAATTTTCGTAGTTTATTCGCTTAATACTACTAGTTCTGATAAGTCATCGAGCGACAGAGAAGGTAAAATAGCACAGAAGTCTGCCAGAATTGTTATTTGCTGGGATTATGGCATTGCAAATCTCCTTTGATAAATCTAAAGGGAGTTCCCGTGCTCTTTCTCTGTGTAATAACCTGAAAATTGCGCTGGCTTTGGAATATGCCGGCAAGGATTTAAAAATCGAGGTCAATGAGCTGAATCAGGGCCCTCAGCTGATCCAGGGCGACAGTTTCCGTCTTTTCACCGCTGATGCTATCTTGAGATATGTTATGAACGATTTTGAAGGGCAGGAAAGCGAAGAATACCACTATGCTTTGTCCTCTTTGGAGGCATTGCTCGAGAAAAAAGAGATCCCAAAGCAACATGTTGAAGAATGTGTGTCCAAGGCACTGGGCAACTACTTAACTGACTTGAGCGAGCCGCTTTCTGCGACAAAACTGATAACTTTTGCCAATAGTTACGCTTTGAGCCAGGGTTTGGTCACTGAAAAGTATCCAACTCTACCGAAGCAGATAGCGAACGCTATCAGGACTGCTCAGAAACTGGCTCCTCGTAACGTTGTCGTGGAAAGGACAGGTGCCGTCAACATCGCTGATGGGTTGAAAGTCAGGGACCTGGGGAAAGAGATCTTACCAAAGGAAAACGAAAGAAATATCCTAATCACCTCGGCTCTTCCGTATGTGAACAACGTGCCTCACTTGGGAAATATTGTCGGTAGTGTGCTATCTGCAGACATTTTTGCACGTTACTGTAAGGCAAGAAACTACAACACCTTGTTTGTGTGCGGTACAGACGAATACGGTACCGCTACTGAGACGAAGGCGTTAGAGGAAGGTGTTACACCTCGCGAACTGTGCGACAAATACCACGAGATCCACAGCAATGTGTACAAATGGTTCCAAATTGGATTTGATTATTTCGGAAGAACTACTACTCAGCAACAAACCGAAATTGCACAGGAGATCTTTAAAAAACTGAACGACAATGATTACCTGGAGGAGCAGACCATGAAGCAGCTCTACTGTCCTGTCCACAAATCGTTTTTGGCCGATAGATACGTTGAGGGTGAGTGTCCAAAATGTCACTATGAAGACGCTAGAGGTGACCAGTGCGATAAATGTGGTAGCTTATTGGACTCCTTTGAGCTCATCAATCCACGTTGTAAATTGGATAACGCTACTCCAGAGGTTAGATTTTCAGATCATATCTTTCTGTCTCTGGACAAATTGGAAGGCCGCATTAAAGAATGGGTTGACCAATCATCAAAAGAAGGTAATTGGTCTAAGAACTCAAGAACCATCACCAATTCTTGGTTGAAAGACGGTCTGAACCCTCGTTGTATTACAAGAGATCTTGTCTGGGGTACACCAGTCCCTCTTGAGAAATACAATGACAAGGTTTTGTATGTTTGGTTTGATGCCACAATCGGTTACGTTTCAATAACTGCCAACTACACTAAGGATTGGGCAAAATGGTGGAAAAATCCAGAAAATGTCAAATTGTACCAGTTCATGGGCAAAGACAATGTTCCTTTCCACACAGTTATCTTTCCAGGCTCGCAGCTTGGTACGGGCGATGTTTGGACCATGCTTCACCATCTGAATACCACTGAATATCTTCAATATGAAGGCGGTAAGTTTTCCAAGAGTAGAGGTGTCGGTGTGTTTGGTAACAACGCACAAGATTCTGGTGTCTCTGCTAGTGTGTGGAGATACTATCTCGCATCCGTAAGGCCAGAATCCAGTGACTCTCATTTCTCGTGGGATGATTTTGTCGCTAGAAACAACAGTGAGTTGCTGGCCAATCTGGGCAATTTTGTTAACAGACTGATCAAATTCGTGAATGCCAAGTACAACGGTGTAGTGCCAAATTATGACATCAAGAACCTTCCTGGCTTTGAATCTCTGAAGAAAGACATTAATGAAATTTTGACCAACTACATCAATGAGATGGAACAAGCTCATGAAAGGCGTGGTTTGGAGCTTGCCATGTCATTGAGTGCTCGTGGTAACCAGTTCTTGCAAGAAAACAAGCTGGACAACACTTTGTTCTCCGAACAACCCGACAAGGCAGACGCAGTCGTCGGTGTCGGTCTCAACATCATATATGCCGTTGCATCCATCATACTGCCTTTCATCCCAGAGACAGCAGAAACGATTTTCCGTATGCTGAATGCACCAGCCCTCAAGATCGACAACGAATTCCACTTGGCGATTTTGAGTGGACACAACATTAACAAGGCAGAGTATCTCTTCCAGCGTATTGACGAGAAGCAAATTCAACAATGGAGGGAAAAATACGGTGGAAAGCAAGTATAAAGATCAAGATCTTCGATACACATGAGATAGATTTTTTTACAGTAAATTAAGTGATTATGACTTTAAAGTTCGATAACTTTACGCAACAAAGATCGACTTGGTATCTTGTTGAATTGATGCATTCTATGCCTTGACAGATTCAACCAGCAAGGCTATGTACCATCTTGAAGACCTATGCGATTTTCGATAATTTGTAGTACAGCTTATAAACTTCAATTAATGGATGAGGTGAACTTATTGAAAGGAATAAGAGTTTAAGTAAAGGACAAAGGCTCGGAGATGTCTCAAGAGGTTATCGACAGGGCGTCAGCTATATTAGGCCCTAACATTGAGCTTACAACGATTGCTCAAGGTGCGGAAGCAGTGGTCTTTACAACTAAAGTTCATCCATACTTACCAAGTGGTAATGAAGATAAAAAGTACATCGTCAAGTACAGGCCTCCTAAGAGATATAGGCATCCTTCCATCGACCAAGCTCTGACGAAACGTAGAACCGTGGGAGAGTCACGTCTGCTGGCTAAGCTTTATCTGCTCGAAGGACTGAACGTACCAAAGATAATAGCCTGTGATGCATACAACGGTTTCATCTGGGAGGAATTTCTGGGGGAAGAGTTGCCAGAAGGATATGGTTTCAGTAATCTCAAAAACTTTCTCTGGATGTACTCGGCGAAAGACCGTAATCCTCATGACGATGTGGTGAAGAAGACTTTGATTAGTGTTGGCCGACAAATTGGTTTATTGCATTGGAATGGCTACTGTCATGGAGACTTGACGACTTCTAATATCGTTCTGGAAAATGTGGAAGGTACCTGGCAGCCTTTCCTGATAGATTTTGGGCTTGGGTCCATATCGGACTCTGTAGAGGACAAAGGAGTCGATTTGTATGTGCTTGAAAGGGCCATTCTTAGTACACACTCGTCTTATGCAGATCAGTACAATGCATGGTTGCTAGAGGGATTCTCTGACATCTACAAAGACCATGGAGAGACAGGTCAAGTAAAGCTGAAAGAAGTATTGAGCAGATTCAACGAAGTGAGACTTCGTGGTAGAAAGAGAAGCATGATTGGATAATATATGATATTTGTTCGTTATCTAGTTCTGTTTGTAGCTCTGCCTAATGACGCCTTTGACACATCCCATGACGCCGTTAAATAATATTACTTTATCGCCTTCTCGTAGATCCCGTACATCGATCGGGTATTCGTCGAGTAACCTCTTCTTCAACAGGTAGTGTCGCATGGTTCCACACAAGCAACCGGATGAGAGTGGGGGTGTAACGAACCTAATTTGACTGGGATCATCATCCTTGTGTCTAATGACTGCAACATTGGTGATTGAGCCCTCCATCAACTGGTACGCATCATTGAAGACAAGAATCTCGTTTTGAGTACTCTGGCCGTAGCGGGACGCCATCTCTGTGAGTCTCTTCCTAGCCGCGTTGTAGTGATCGCGATAAGTGGTCTTGAAAGTAGTAAATGGAGATACAGTGAGAGTTTCGGTGTCTATGAAGACGTTCCAAACTGTTGAGGATTCTGGCAAAAAAGCACTGAGGATTGTATTGATAAAATACGAGGAAGGATTTGGAAATTGGCCCAGATCCGTACTTCTGGCCAATGGATGCGCTTCCACTCTCATACGTCCGCTCTTCGACACCAAAACTCGCATCTTGTAACATGAACTCTCGTTCAAGAGCAATGACATCTTCTCTTCGTTATTCGACACGTCACTATGCTCCGGTAGGGCCTCTATCAGCTTATCGAGAAGCAATTGTAGCGGTACATGGGTTCCCCATTTGAAAAACTGCAGAGCAAAATTCAACCTCTTATAATGCTCACCTAGCAGCAGAAACCTGTTGTAGAACACTGGATACAGATCAGCAGCGTTCGGACCGACATTTGGCGGCGAAGATCCCACGGTGACTTCGCCTCCATCCAAAAGAGACATAAGAGAATCGTTATAGTCTTCCACTGACGACGTAGGCTCCACGATGCTCTCGAACAGATTGTGCAACCCGTCATCGCTACCATCAGTCGACTCCTGAGCGTTCAGAAACATGTCATATTGGTCGTAATCCAGCAACCGCAGTCTCGAATCGATCTCGCTCAGCTGAAAGCTCCCAGCGCCGCTTCCAAGCCCATCAAACACATTCGTAAAGCATGGATCATACCTTAAAGTCGACAGCAGCTCAAACTGGTCATCGTTAACAGCCGGTTCAAAGTACCGTTCGATTATCTCCTTCTGCAGTATGTCGTAGACCCTCTGCTGCGTAGCGGTCAACTGTCTCGTGCTCTTCTTCCTCTTGACGCCCATTCTCACCGATTCCAGCAGCTTTCTAGCCTGTTCTCATGGCTTGATGTGTATCATAAGGATCTTGTATGAACTGTTAAGTACTTGACCTTTACTAAGGACCTTACAGCGAACAAACACAGAGAGAGGGACACTCAGAGGCCACTGGCAATGGTGGATTCGATCAGTCGCATTGCATCTGCTTTAGAATCGGCTAGGGTGATTACTCGGGAGGCAGCAGCTGTTGCTTCGTCCAAGCTTGGCGAGTCTTCCTACACACACTACTCAGAGGGCATTGCACCAGAGCAGCTTCGAGATTTGCTGAACTCACGAAACTCCAGGGAGGTTAAAGATGGGTTGCGGAGGATTATAGCGATTATGGCGTCTGGCGACGGCTCAATTGACGTGGAGACGTACTTCAGTGATGTGGTGAAGAATATTACGTTTGGGGACGCCAAGATAAAGACACTTGTGTGTATCTATCTGCAGAGGTTTGCTGAGGGGGACTCTAACCTGGCATTGCTTTCGATTAATTCGCTGCAGAAGACTCTTACCGATGGGGATCCGGAAATCAGGGCGTTGTCGATTAAGGCACTTGCAGATATAAAAGTACCCTCATTGTACCCGATCGTGCTACATTCGTTAAGGAAGGCTGTCTCTGATCCTTCTGCAAGCGTGAGAAGCGAAGTTTCGTTCGCTATTCTGAGGTTGTTCATTGCAAGAAGCGATGAATTTGCGGAGGAGCTTTTACAGCTCTTGGAGCAGCTTCTTTCAGATGCTGACCCACAAGTACTTTCCTCAGCAATCGTTGTGTTCCAGGAATGCTTCCCCGAAAGATTGGACTTGCTACATAGCCACTTTCGCTATTTCTGCGGTCAGCTCGATAGGATGGATCCATTTTCTCAGGCGGCACTTATTACTTTACTCATACGTTACTGCAAGACTTTTCTGCCTCGTCCCAAGGTTGTTAATGCTTCATCTGAAACCGGTGAATCAATTCCATTGCCTGACAAGTATAACGAGATTTCGTTCCCAGTGTACGACACTGAGATCCATCCGGACCTGGGGCTCTTTCTAAAATCGTTAGAAAAGCTGGTATACTCGTCAAATGCCACTGTCCTGCTGGCGACTTCGAATGCCTTTCTTCAGCTGGCTACCCCCGAGCAATTCAAGAAGTCACGTCTCCCACAAGCCTTAATAAGAGCGGTCTGTTCTTCATCAAACCTCAGCGTCCAAATCACTCTCCTCGAATCATGCTGCTTGCTTTCCTCGATAGACCCTACGCTCTTCCTCCCATATGTGAAGAAGTTCTTCGTTTTGCCATCAGACGACGCTACGGTAGGATCCTTGAAGTTAAAGATCCTTTCTATTCTCATCACTGAGTCTAATGTGAAGCTTATAGTGAAAGAACTGAAATACATCATTTCGAACTCTAAATCGCCAGAATTGGTGATTGCAGCTACAAATTCGTTGGCCGTGTGTGCTACGCTCTCGCCGGGCTGGGAAGCCTATATAATAAAAGGCTTGATATCTAATATGGAGATTGACAAACTTCCTACAGCTGTTTTAGGCTCCTATGTTGATGTGATCAGAGTGTTAGTCCAGAGAAATCCGAAGCGACATTTATCCAGCATAATGAAACTTGTCAAAGTTCTCGATGTCAGAAAGGCACTATCTGATAACGCAAGAGCGAGTGTAGTCTCGATTGTTGGTGAAATTGCTGCTTTTGAGTACAAAATTTGCCCTGATATCTTGAGGAAGTTGGCGCGTACGTTTGCATACGAAGGCCCGGAGACTAGGTGTCAAATCCTGCTTCTATCTGCCAAACTTTTATCGTACGAGATTGAGAGGTTCAAAGCAGAACAACCAGAAGAGGCTTACGACTTCAGTCAGTCGAGGATTGCCCAAATATGCCAGTATGTGGTACATTTAGCGGGCTTTGACGAAGAATTTGACATTAGAGACAGGGCTCGAGCTATTTCCTCTCTTTACGACACAGGCAAGTACGAGATTGCTACACTTTTGTTCCAAGCCCCAAAGCCTTCTCCCAAGATGACGCTGATAAACGACGACACGGAGATGGGAGACCAGAGTGTACAACATTTCGGGGCTTCCGGATTGGATAAGCCCGTGGTGGAGTACTATAAGATGATTCCCTGGAATCCTGAAGAACCCCATGCTACTGATGATCTCAGAAAACCTGCAACACTAAAAGACTACTCGCGGTATACAAGTTCACTTTCGGGCGGCTTCAAAAGTGGCTCGAAATCATCGGTCACCAACGTCACGCAAGAATCTCCTGCCAGTATTTCACATACATCACTGGGCTCACATCAAGGTAAAAAGTACCGTTTACAAACGCTAGATGAATTCTTTTCAGATATTCCTTCGAGTCGAACCACAAAGAAGAGAATCGTTATACAGGAAGAAAGCTCTAGTGAAGAAGACGAGAGTGACGAAGCTGATAGTGGGGACGACGTAGATGAGGATAGCACTGATCAATCAAGCTCCTCCTCTTCTTCATCAATGCCAGTACATAATGTGATGTGATTATCTACAAAATCAAATCCATCTCAGGTATATCAATATACGCCTCTCCTACCGATGGGTAATAGGGAACCAGAGAATCTTGATGCTGAACGTAGATGTTGTTATGAAGTTTCCAAAAGGCTGTGCGAACGCTCTTCGCCGGGTGGAACATCCCTGCCCATACGTAATTCATAATAATTCCAGGCCCAACCGGATGGCTAAGTGCCTCGAGACCTTCTAATATACGTGAAATGACATGGGGAGATGTTTCGAAAATATTCGGAATCAGCAGGTTGAGAAAGTGGATGAAAGCATCCTCACAGCCAGACCCAGCGCAATTCAAAGCTATGTGCTTTATCACATTTGCTGCTGTTTGCCTATGAACAAGATCTCGATCGGTTAAAGCATCTTCTATCAGAGGTGCGATAAGATAGATATAGTCTTGTGCCATATCACCAATATATTCGAACATGAATGCCATGGCTTTTAATACACCATTTTGAACGTTGGTTTCTGGAGTCTTGTATTCATTCATTAGAGCTGGTAAAGTGATATAGGGTCCGCATGATTTCGCTACGATGCCTATTGCGATAGCCGAACAGACCCGAAGTTGACGCTCTTGGACCTTCAAGTTGTTGAGCAGAGCGACTAAAACGTCCTGTGGGCCTATCGCCTGCGCTATGAACCCAAACGTTTCATTGGCGATTTTTCTAGTCGCTTTATTGGGACTCTTGAGCAGTTCTAGCAGTTCAAAGCAGATACGCATCCATTCCTTGGGCGCGACGTATTCAGGAGCAAGATCAGCAATCCGACCTATGAGCTCTACTATGCTAAATTGCACTTTTCTATCTTTGTTTCTTAGAATCGGCGTTAAAGTGGGAACTATCTGATTCACAGGCGGTTGGAGCTTTGACATGTCAGAGCACAAGATCACGCTAGACATTGCACTCAAGATTGATCCTAAAACCTCAGGATAAACTTCACCTAACGATTCATACAGGATGATCGACAGTTTGTTGAGGGTATCCAATTCTTCACAGTTTTTAATCACAGGAGCAAGCAGTCCGCACAAGTCAGCAGCATGTTGCCGAACTAGCGGAGACTTGTGTTTCAGATGGCTTAATATGATGCTTATGATGGGTGATAGATAAGGTTTCATCCGTCTATCAAATGACGTTGCCACAGCAGCAAATCCTTTGAATATTCCGCTGTCATTGTTAGTTTGCTCTTGAAAAGCAATTAACAGAGCATCTATGAGCCTAGTTTCCAGTCGCTCATCCAGATCAACTGTTCCAAGTAAAGTTATAACCTTACTGGCAGCATGCACTGCCATTGTTCTGAACGGTTCGGCTTCGTCTCTCAAGGGCTTAAGAAGATTTTCGATTATGCAGGAGGTTCCAACCTTCTCTGACATCACCGTCGTTGTATGTGTAACCAGCTTATTTAGCTGGCGATCTAAAGCAGTACGTCTGACCCAGAAACATTTGAAGAAGTCTGGCACCACTTGCTGTCGTAGATATTTGGGAGTAATACCCTCAGTTTTACAACATTGTTGCAAAACTGTTAGCACAGCTTTTTTCATTTCGTCATCGGGAGAATTGAATTCCCTTTTAACTACTCTCATCGCCTCCTGTGTGTAGTAAGCCGCATACTCAGTATCCACCAGCGGTATGAGAGAACCTAACGCCTTGAGAAAACATGCTAGGACTTTACCTCTTTGGCTTCTTATCCCTTTCCAAAGTGGCTCCAAAATGACGTTGAAGGACTCAATACCGTATGGGAAAGACACTTGAGCCAGAGTTGCTACTGTGTTGGCGCTTAGATTGCGAATGGGTGTGTACTCGTCTGTAAGACCATCCTTAACGCATTCGATAAGTCCTTGTAAGTGGGGAAGCACTCCTCGTTTCAGCAGGATGGCTGTCTGCTGAATGATCTTGATTCCTGTATGGCGTGCCCTCCATGATTTCTTTGAATGGCACAGCGCATCCAGAAATGGGATCAAACTGGCAACAGACAACGCTTTTGCTACAGCCGCCATTGCTCGGGATGTAATGTTTCGCACGTATTCATCTTCGTTATCCACGTCCGGACGCATTGCAATAAGAATGTTAGCTAGACCAGCTGAATGCGCTAATGTCCCGATTACTTCTCTACCAGTTTCTCGAGCGATGGGGTCCTCGTCAATCAAAAGTGGCGAAATAACGATGAGTATTTTATGCGTATATGGACCAATATTGCCCCCGAGCGCATACAAAACCCTCCCGACCACTTTAGTCATAAGATTTCTTTCCTGGTCTTCCAACTCGCTATCAAGAAGAACTGGAAGTAGCCTGTCGAATATAACTTTCGGTCCAAAGTCGTTGCACTTGTCCTGCAAGCTCCTCATCGCCTGCTTCCTCACGCTGGCGGTACCATTTTTTATCTTGAGCAAAAGTGAAACTACCAGTCGCTCCTTCTGCTGTTCGCTACTAAGTTCCTTCAATGGCTGAACCTGCAAAGCCTCAGCAAAGTATCGTTCGTCTGATGGCTTCAAAAATCGTAAGCCACCGGTCTCTGCGTTATCTGCCGTTAAAAGCTTATCTCTAAGTTCAATATCAGTCTGTCTCGATTTCTCTGGCATCTGGTATGCCTCCACATCCCATCTAGCTTTCTTAGTCAACTGCTGATCTCCAGTATCCGTTTCTAACGCCCTTTTCCCGTCCTTCTGCACCTCAGAGTCCAGTTTCCTGTCAAATCTCAGTTTGTGGTATTCATCCTCCCTCTGAGAGACCTTCTTCAAGTTCGACTTGCGTACCAATACGTCCTCCAGCTCCGCTGTTGAAGCTTCAGCTCTAAAGCTCTGCTGCAACTCCCGAGAAATGGAATATTGGCCACCCAGCTGCCTGCTACCACCGTCTGCAGCACCCATTGATGCTACCGTACCTCAGAGCTTGATTCCCGACCTTTACTTTGCAGCCTCTATGGTATTTCAAGAGTATATGTCATAATCACTGTATAATTTCACTATGTTAAGAAGGCCCATAACTCTTATAAACTTGGCCCAATTGCTGCGACAGAGGGTCTGGTAGAGGCATTGGATACCGGTGGTAACTTTATGAAGGGCCGGGGCATTCTAGTGGTTCTGTGCTGCCTCTTTTCCTGGGTGGTTTGCGAGGCAGAGGTGGTGCAAAGCTCAGCGACGTTAGAGATCGATCAAGATATCGAGCTTCCCAAGGATAGAGGTACATCGGCTGGTACTTATGAGCAGAGCTGCCTTGTGAGTGGGCCGTACAGCTCCGTGACAGATAGCTCTTTAGCTGATGAAGTTCCTAGAGAAGACAGAGTGGTTGAAACGGAGGAAACGAAACCAGCTTCGATTGTTGTGGAAGGTAGAGTATCGTACCCGTACGAGGAAGATCTTGTCATTACGCCGTTGGCGAATAATTATCTTTTGAGCTCTTTCAGCTTTAATATGCAGTCTGAAGAGTTCAGTCCAGGAAAGTCTGCGTTGAACTACGATGAGTATGGACATTATACGGTGTTTCCCAAGGCTTTCAAACCGATCATGGATCTTACAAGCACGAGGCAGCTTCATCTGAGGTTTACGAGGGGATTCTGGGACGCGGAATCCTGGGGACGTCTGCCTCACGATGGCTTTAGATCTGGCGGTTCGGGTGTCGAGCTGTGGGCAGCTATAGAGGCAGATACAAAGGATGAAGCGTACCGTCAATGGAAAACGTTGGCTAATTCGTTAAGCGGATTGTTTTGCGCCTCGATCAATTTCATAGACAGCTCAAAGACAACCTTTCCGATCAAATCTTTCCAACCAGATGGTTCACTACCTTTGTTCAACAGCACAAAGAGGCTGCATCTGGTACGGGCAGCTTTAGCTAACGAGCCGGTGTGTACGGAGAATTTGACCCCATTTGTCAAGCTGTTCCCGACCAAGGGTAAATCAGGGCTATCTACATTGCTAGACGGTCACAAAGTGTTCGACTCATCATGGCATAGTCTTTCAATTGATGTAACGACGGAATGCGATGATGCAAGCGACAATTGCAGATACGATTTAGAGGCTCATGTCGACGTGGTTATCAATGTTCTAGATGCTTTAGCTAGACATGAAAGGCCAATTCCAAAACCAGCCGCTAGCGACAGTCTTCGCTGCGATACTTCAAAGCCTTTCGACGCTTTCCAGTGCTTCCCTCTTTCTGACCAGACTGAAGTCTCTTTCAACCTGTCCAAAATATTCGGTAAGCCTATAATGGGCTCCAATCTGATATCTGCTCGCCCTTCTCGCGTCTGTCTCAATATTACAAACGACTGGAACGCTTACATAGAGGTTGATGGTGTTTTCTATTCAACCGATGACAACTGCTTTGACCTCCAGGATTCCGTCAAGCAGAATGTTTACATGGAGTCCTCGAATTCTCTGAACGTGGTGGAATCTGGAGAACCCCCACTTTATGTCAGCAGATCTTTGACCGGTTATGGCCAAGATCGTGGTGGATTGCGTACCGTCTTCAAGAATCCTAGCTCACATGCCGTAAAAGCGATATATTTCGAGTCATTGCCATGGTTTATGAGGGTCTACCTTTCTACTTTAAAGCTAGAGCCAGGAGCTAATTTTAACGGAGATTTGACTCTAGAAGCTGTCATGAACTCAACTTATTATCTACCCGCGATTGATCGTGCACGGCCAACACATCTGGAATATACGATAACGGTGCCTGCAAACACCTCTTTTGCTATTTCGTATCAATTTGACAAGTCGCTACTGCAGTATGCTGAATATCCGCCAGATGCCAACCATGGCTTCGAAATTGAAGCAGCTGTAATCACAGTGATAGAACCTAATCGGTACCAAATGAGAACAGCCGCGCTCCTGTTGCTACTTTCAACGCCTGATTTCAGCATGCCTTATAATGTCATTATTCTTACATCAACTGTCATTGGGCTCATCTTTGGTACATTATTCAATTTGCTAGTCAAGAGATTAGTACCTGTCGAAGTGGCGGATAAGATAGAGGCTACTTTGGGACTAAAACACAAAATCAGGAATCTTAGAGCATTATTGTTGGCAAAGATCAAACGATCCGCCAGCTGACGATGTGGGTTTACTGTAAATGTCTACGTACAACTATCCATATTTCTTAGAAAGGATCCTCAAAAGGATCTTCCTCGTCATAATCGTCATCCTTCTCGAATTGATAAACGATCGCCCCACCTGTATTGAACGATTGCGCCTCCAGAAAGGGTAGCTCAACCTGCTCCTTCGCCAGTTTCTGCTTTGCGGAAGTTGTAAGGTTGAAAGTTGTCAGATCTTGTAGCATTTCCGGCGTTTCATCACGGTCTTCAATCACATCAGAGGTCACAATATTGTCATAAGAGTGTGTTTCCGAGTTGATGAGAAACTGGTATGACAAAGATCTTCCTGATTTGCGGCGTGTAGTCAATGTCAACTGGAAAGTGTGGCTATTTAGCCCACGAGGAATCCAAAACCGTGACAAATCGTCCTTCGTTCGCTCCTCTGTTATATTTTGCGGAATAACAGGTTGTACTTCCATCACAATGGTCGCCATGAAATGCAGAAGCTCTATAGATTTGGGATAATGTGACATGCTCTCTCGATACTCGGGAACGTCTGTATGGTACACTGCCAGTAGCGTGGAATTTCGAGAGCTGACGCCGCTCACAAATTGAGCAATATGGCTCGAAGAAATATAATTAATGGAGTCTATCACAACCACAGTCTTGCTCCCGTCTGCCATATCTGTTGAGGGAAGAAAAGTCCTTATCGTCTGCGTCAGCTTGTCCAGCGAAAGTCCACCTGCTGCAATGAAAACATCCGCATAGCTAGGTTTATCGACTGTTTCAAACGACACATATATTATGCTAATTTTCGAGCTCTTCTTGACATTATAATGCACTTCCTCAAGCAGTTTCCTTGCACTTTGCGCTAAGCTGTCGGTGATGAGCACAAATGGCGAAATTTCACCCAAACTTAAAATTCTTTTCAGCAGTGAAGTTGGATTATGACCAGAAGTAATCATTGGGACCGACCAGAGCTCTTAAATCAACCAGGATGGCTCATATTTAGCCAAAGTTCTCGGCATATTTCACAGCTCATCGAGCTTAGTCTATAGGCCCTATAGTTAAGGCATCACAATCAACGAAGCCCTAGCTTAGCAGTTAACCACCACTAGAAGAGTTCAAATAGACTCTTCACCACTCGATATCTGGCGGGTTACGGTGTTCTCGTTGCTTTAAGAGTGTGGAATCATCAATTTGGGACCGGTCGACTGTGAATATTTAACCGTTTTGAGAAACCGGCGGTTCAGCTGCATGTCTGCAAGCTGAGGAAAGGAAAGATCAGTTCATCACAATTTAGCACGATATTTTGGGATGCCAGTTGTATACGGTCCTCAGCCGTTGAGGCCGTTGAATTCAGAGACTAGACACGGATTTGAAGAGCAATATAATAGCGAACAGTTTCTACAATCTTTGGCAAATGATTTTATATTCTACTTCGACGATAAGAGACATAGAACGAATGGGAACCCCACTCCGGAGGAAGAGAAGCAGGAAGATGCGAATCATTACTATCAGCCGATTCAGGACTGGAAAATTATGAAAGATCGGCAAAAAACGGTTAGCGCAGCGCTATTGCTGTGTTTAAATCTGGGAGTTGATCCCCCAGATGTCATCAAGACGCATCCCTGCGCGAGAACTGAGGCGTGGGTTGATCCACTGAATTTTCAGGACTCTAAGAAAGCCATTGAGCAGATAGGTAAGAATCTGCAGTCGCAATACGAGACTCTGTCACTTAGAACACGATACAAGCAAAGTCTGGATCCCTGTGTGGAGGATGTGAAAAGGTTTTGTAACTCTTTGAGGCGTACTTCCAAGGACGATAGAATATTGTTTCACTATAATGGACACGGCGTGCCGCAGCCGACACCTTCGGGCGAGATCTGGGTGTTTAATCGAGGCTACACTCAGTATATTCCCGTGTCTCTGTATGACTTACAGACATGGCTGGGAGCTCCGTGTATCTACGTCTATGATTGCAATAGTGCGGGAAACATCGTTACGAATTTCCAAAAGTTTGTTCAAAAACGAATAAGAGATGAGGAAGAGGGAATACCGAACGCAGCTGCTCCATCCCGCGCTTCCGCATATGCTGAGTGCTTTCAATTGGCGTCATGTAGGGCGAATGAGCTACTGCTCTTGAGCCCGGAATTGCCAGCAGATCTTTTCACATGTTGTCTAACTTGTCCCATCGAAATAAGTGTACGGGCATTCCTGATGCAGTCACCCTTGAAGGATTCGAAGTACAGAATTTTCTTCGAGAATTCCTCTGGTGACAATCCTGACGACTCACAGCAGCCTTATGTCTCCAGTACCCCTAGCGTCAATATACCAGGAGTTCTCTCGGATAGGAGAACGCCTTTAGGCGAGCTCAATTGGATATTTACAGCTATCACTGACACAATTGCATGGACTTCATTGCCTAGGCCTCTATTCAAGAAGCTATTTAGGCATGATCTGATGGTGGCAGCTTTGTTTCGAAATTTTCTTTTGGCTAAGAGAATAATGCCATGGTATAACTGTCATCCCGTTTCAGACCCTGAACTTCCCGATAGCATTGCAGATCATCCAATGTGGAAATCATGGGATTTGGCGCTCGACGAAGTGCTCAATAAACTAGTTGATGATATGAAAAATGCACCTGCGACATCAGATTTGGAAAGTAAGATGATTTTACAGCAACAGGAAACCCTACAGAGTCAGCAGCCGAATCAACAACCGGAGCTCAAATCGGGCAGTATACAGGGCCATTCTAGATTTGCCGTTGCCAATTTGAGTACTATGTCTCTAGCTACCCATCCAGCAATTGCTGCCACGCCAAAAAAATCCTCACCAAATCTACAATTGACTCAACAGCAGCCATCCCCGCAACAGCAATTTACTGGGTTCTTTGAACAAAATCTAACCGCTTTTGAACTTTGGTTGAAATATGCATCAAACACAAGACATCCCCCCGAACAGTTACCGATAGTGCTGCAAGTTCTTCTCTCTCAAGTGCATAGAATACGTGCATTGGTTTTACTATCAAGATTTCTTGATTTAGGGCCTTGGGCTGTGTATTTGTCCCTTTCTATCGGGATATTCCCCTACGTTCTCAAGCTGCTTCAAAGCCCTGCGCCGGAATTGAAGCCAATTCTAGTTTTTATCTGGGCTAGAATAATGTCAATTGACTATAAGAACACACAGGCAGAACTGATGAAGGAGAAAGGATACATGTACTTCGTTTCCGTGCTGGTACCAGATTTCGGCTTACATATGTCGCCTACTAGCGGTGCCTCATTGAATAGCGGCTCGCCATTAACCATGACCGCTTCACCTAATATTAATGCTCCTAGAGGTGGGGCGTATTACCAGCAACAGCAGGCCAACGGCGCTTTGACAGGACTTTATCCCTCTAATGACACTACCGACGAGCAAAAGGCCATGTCAGTCTTTGTGCTGTCTTCATTCGTAAGGGATTTTCCACTAGGACAGAAAAACTGTTTCAGCCTGGAGCTGATTAATAAACTGTGCTTCTACATTGACAACTCCGAAGTCCCTCTATTGAGACAATGGTGTATTATCTTCATAGGGCAGTGCTGCTCTCAAAATCCCCTTAACCGTTTTATATGCATGACTGCCGGAATAATCGATGCGTTAGTTCGCTCTTTGAAGGATCCAGTCCCAGAAGTGAGGGCGGCAACACTATTAGCCCTGAAAAATTTCATATCTGACGTAGACGATGCAGATCACATTCTTAAGCTTCAGCAGGACTTGGAGCAGCAATATCAGCAACTGCATACGCAGCTACAACAATTACGGAGTTCAGGCCATCAACAACAAGCGCAGGCTCCAGATCACCCACTGTTAAAGATTGAACAGCAAATACAGCATTGTCAAGCTATGCAGTTGCAGGTGCAGAATATCGATTCAAGAAAACTCAAAATGCAAGAAATATCGAATCTCGTCTCTATATTGGCGCTAATCAACGATGGTTCTCCATTAGTAAGAAAAGAGGTCATTATATTCTTTTCGCAGGTGGTTTACCGGTACATTAATTTCTTTATCGTTGTGGCCTTCAATGGGTTGACCGAGGAAATAATTCAGGTAGAG
Source organism: Torulaspora indica (assembly GCA_931305995.1). Lineage (NCBI taxonomy): Eukaryota > Fungi > Ascomycota > Saccharomycetes > Saccharomycetales > Saccharomycetaceae > Torulaspora > Torulaspora indica. The sequence goes on along the minus strand of CAKNUP010000010.1, from coordinate 156,246 downwards.
GGATCGGATGCGGACGCCCAACATTACACCGATAAATTCTCCGTTAGTCATGGATCCGTGTTTGCCACAGTTTGGGAAGCTTTACTTATTCTGGCCGAGGATCCCTTTCCTGAGAACAGGGCATTGGCCGGACATGTTGTTGAGTACATTATATTGGAATTGAGCTCTCACAAGGATCTCGGCGAGCCTTTCTCCAAAATTGAACAGTACTTAATAAAGAAAAGTTCTAGCGGAGTGCATAATGGAAAAACTGGTTTCAGCACATCTAAAGTTCGAGTACTGAAACCCGCTGTTCCTTTTTCGATGGAGAGTGATCAACCACGGAGAGAAGAACCCAAACAGAACAATGGTGGTAGCTATCTAACAAACAATCTCGGCAAAATATTTCGTGCTTTCGGACTGAGTGACCACTCTAATTACAATAGCGGCGCGGATCGCCTCGCTCATGGTCAAGAGTCGAGAAGCTCAGGAATATCACTTTTAAGCCATCACCATGGTGCAGCACCCACGGCTAAGACAGCGGGCGCTGGTCGAAGCAAACCCTCATTCAAACTACCACTAGAGAGTACTTTCCTCGACTATTGTCGTGAATACTTTCAAGAGCCTCAGATGAGGAAGCATGAGGCAGATGAGCTCGGAAGTGTTGAATATAACACTAGACTATGGCGGAGGAACCGCAACGAGGCAGTCATTCAAGAGACGCAAGCTCAGAAAAGCTTGGCCCTATATGGTGATTGGTCAAGCCGCCTGGCCACTTTAGACAATAAGACCCATCCAAAAGTAATCGAGTTTGCTCAGTTCGAAAATTACCTCGTATCAGCAGATGAAAGAGACATTATCACCGTGTTTGATTGGGAACAAAAGACCTCGTTGACTAAATTCTCAAACGGTAATCCTTTTGGTACCAAAATCACAGATCTAAAATTTGTTAATGAAGATGATGCTGCACTTCTATTAGCTGCGTCATCTGAAGGAGTCGTTAAAATTTACAAGAACATTGACTCTCTTGATGATCTTGAAATGATATCAGCATGGAGAGGTCTGACAGATATGCTGCTCACTCCCAGATCTAGCGGCCTTTTGACAGAATGGCAGCAGATCAGAGGCTCGTTACTTGTCACAGGTGATGTGAAGATTATCCGGATATGGGATGCGCATACCGAAACAGTGCAAGTTGATATTCCAGCTAAAACATCCTCCCTTGTAACGTCGATAACGTCAGATCAGTTGGCTGGTAATATTTTTGTGGCTGGTTTTGCTGACGGTTCTCTGCGTGTTTACGACAGGCGCATGGATCCTAGAGATGCCATGTGTCGTTTGTGGAGGTCGGGAAATGGTCGACAGCGCTCCAGTATAAACAATGTGCACATGCAACGAGGCGGTTACAGAGAGCTCGTCAGTGGCGCTACCAACGGCGTAGTGGAGTTGTGGGATATCAGGTCTCAGAAGTCGGTAGATTCTTTCAAAGATGAAAGCTTCCAGCAACACGGTAACCAAAAGAGGCAAACAACCATGACAACCATGGAGGTTCACGAGCACGCACCCATTATCGTGACAGGTACCAAACAAATCAAAATATGGACTACATCGGGCGATTTACTAAACAGTTTCAAAAACCATCACAGCAGTGGTGGAGTTGCGGGGACCTTGGCTGCCACTGGAATACGTTCGACGATTCCTTCGAGTAGTTTTCTGTCTGCGATGAAATTTCACCCTCATAGGATGATGCTTGCTGCCACAAGCTCTCACGACTCAAACATTAACATTTTCCAATGCGAAGATAGAAGGACGGAATTTTACTAACCAGATTTTCTATCACATTAAAGTTATCCTTCCGGATGTCTATAAACGTCATTTAATTAATACATGTATCTGAATTCCGGGTTTAGGTCACTTAGCCTTGGATCGAACGGAATAGGTTCGTTTAGCTCGTGGCAGCGATTGATGATAGCTTCTTTCTTCTTGTTCTCTCGCCTGTACAATAGGAATTGAATAAACGTCATGATAATCGAAAAGAGTTGAAAGGCGAGACTGATCGATAAACCTTTGGTATATTTGGGCTTGTCGGAAGCTAAGAAGATTTGGCCCGATACCAGCCCAGATCCAGATCCGAAGAAGAGATTTATACCCAGCGCAGTGGCTCTCTTGAAGTAATTACCGTTGTTACCACTCAACCACAAGCAATTGACTGCAGCATTGACATAGATCCCCATGCACAAGATGTAAACTCCGAAGTACCTCACTCCGTGGACCTGAGATCCAAGGACAATCGATATGCCAATACTTGTCGTTAGACAGGCGCCAATGATGAAAGGGCTTCTTAGTCTGATACGATCCGACCATCTGGCACAAATAAAAAAGACGATAGCTGTCAAGAAATAGACTGGCACCGTCATTAAATTCACCCTCACGCTAGTGAATCCCATGCTTTCGATAATTATTGGAAGAAACACTGTCAAGCCGAAAGTAGTGAGATCAATACCGAACAGGGCAACAGCGCTGACCCATGTCTTGATATCCTTGATAGCTAGCCAAGCCTGGAACCATTCGAATTTTTCATTAGGATCTGAAGTATCCATAGTTTTGAATCTTTGGACGATATATTCTTTCTCCTCTTTATTGAAGAACCATGAGTCTTCCAACTTCTTGCTCAAACCAAAGTAGTAAAGTGGTACAAATCCAATCGATATCGCACCTTCGACTATGTAAATGTATTGCCAAGCTGCCAGAGAACCATTGATTGTAGCACATGCGTAACCAATCAATCCTCCAAACGAGGACGAAAGACAGGCAGCTGCAAACACATAGGCAAATCTCTTTGCATACTGTTCTCTTCTGTAGCACATCGACAGGTACATGTTAATAGATGGATAGATCATTCCCTCGAAGGCACCTAGCAATAATCTCACGGCTATCAAATGTCCATAGTTCTTCACCCACGCTGTGCATAAAGAAATCACTCCAAAGGCCAACAAACAGCAACTCATCATGGTTGGAGGACCCATAATTTTCAGCAAATTTGCACCTATCGGATCAAAAAGCACATATGTCGCAAAAAATACGGTAACACAAGTATTGTACTGCTTACCAACGAGCTTAAGATCTTCTCTCATTCCTGCAACTGCAGCATTACCGATATTGGACTTATCCAAGTTGGATAAAAAATACATGAGTCCCATTAATGGAATCAAAAACATATCCATCTTGCGTAGAATTTTTGCTTCCATAGGATGGGATGCATTTGGCATCCCATCATCATCTGTCGTAGTCGCCGTGACATCATGATCATATTCAAATCCGCAAGCTTTCTCTTTCAAAGAATTACCATCCGTCTGAGCATAATTTTCCTGTATATTATCATCAAAGATGGCTCTATCAACGAGCTCTATCTGCTTATTTGACAGCTCTGTCATCTGTCTAGTCGTTGTCACTGAAAAATTTCAGTCGCTTGTTGCTTGATTTTATAATTCTCGAAGAGAAAAATAAAAAATCTTGAAAAATCAACCAAATCCATCGATGAGTATTGGCATATCTCGATCGCTTATATATCTTTTCGATGAACTTTACTCTTCAATAAAGTCTAGGATCTTGTTCTCTGCGAACTTTGTTGGTAACACAGGTCAATGGCGACAGCTGACGCCGTATAACCAGGAATCCGGAAACGAAAAAATTAGTGGAATTACAAACAAACGACAGAGGGACGACGCAAAAGAAGTCGAGACTACTTCAAGCACTACTAGTCGTGTTGTAGATCCTGGAACAGGTTGCCGGATAAGACACTGGCTGTTAGTATTATTTTTTTATTATTATTTATTTATTTATTTAGTGCTCTTGTAGAAGGTAAGAAATTAATAAAATCCAAGCCAATTTTACTCACTTGCTACCAGGCCAGGGACCCTCTCAGACGAACTGTCACAGTATTATTTTATTTAGCTGGCGCGCCTTGATACGACTTAACCTTTGTTTAAAATATCACTCCGCGAGTCTCGAGAGCGTACGCCGAATTTCGCCGAATTTCAAATATTTGTGGAAGCTCGCATCCTCGAGAAGAAGCCGTCTTCAGCCGTCTGCAAACTTGATTACCACGACGCTTGTTAAATCAGTATCTAGTAGTGCAAGATAAGACCACCGGAACTTGCGTCTAACACAGCTTTGCGTTCTTTTGCTCCGATTTCTGTCTCTCATCGCTGTAGCCAAAGTGTCAGTAAATCAAACTGCGACGCCGGTCACGTGACACAGTCAAGTAATTTACTAAATAATACCGGGTATGTTCCAGGATCTTCTGGATCAGGTTGGGCAACGAAATGTCAGCTAACTTTGATTTAAAGTCTGCCAAGGTTAACTTTCTTTTCACAAAGCTGCGAAGTTTACTATGCGCAAGAGCTCAGGGTTTGATGGCAAAAGAAAAAAAAATCGAATCATTAACTGGGGTACTGCTAAGAAGTAGTGCTATCGAGGCTCAAGTTGCCGGGTGGGCGTGCTCAGCACCGCCGTTGAATATTTGCCATTAACTAGCATTATAATGACCGGGCTCTCGTATTTTCCAGCTACTATTTTTTTACGTTTGGTCTTCCTTTTTCACATATCAAACAGGATGCCACCAAGAAAAAAAAAAAATGACACCCTAAACATGTCCTATACAGCAGAGGATAGCTTTAGTAATTGCTCCAACAATAGCATAATCTGGTTGTTAAACATGCCAGCTTGAATGAGGAAACAATTAGATGCCTCAAAAGTCACGTGCTTACTTGCTCCGACTATATCTTTTCTTAAATTGAATTTTCTAACAAACAGTTGTTCTAATAGTGTAGTGGCTATCACGTTGCCTTCACACGGCAAAGGTCCTGAGTTCGAACCTCAGTTAGAACATTATTTTTTGCTTCTTCAGTTTATATGGATACCTATGTAAGGTTCAGCCGTTTAAGACTAAAGACATGAGTAAATCACTGTCAAGTGTAGATCAAGAGCTTCATTATGGGTGTCCACTCTCTATGGGACATTGTTGGACCAACAGCGAAGCCAGTGCGGCTTGAATCGCTTCAAGATAGACGTATGGCAGTGGATGCTTCAATATGGATATACCAATTTCTGAAAGCTGTCAGAGACCAAGAGGGAAATGCTTTAAAACACTCGCATATCGTGGGTTTCTTCAGACGTATATGTAAGTTACTGTACTTTGGGATTAAGCCGGTGTTCATATTCGATGGAGGTGTCCCAACCTTAAAGAGAAGAACTATTCAACAAAGGAAGGAAAGGAGACAAGGAAAACGAGATAATGCAGAGATTACAGCTAGGAAGTTGCTGGCGATACAGCTGCAAAAGAGAGAAGAGCTTGCAGCTGAGAAATCAGGTACTGATGACGCGAATAGGCAAAGTACCGGTCAAGAGCTGTTCAAACCGCAAGATGAGTGGCATTTACCTGTGATACCGGGTTTTCAGTATGATGAAGACGATCAAAGAGTGGTGTCAGCGGAGACTTTCGAGAAAATGGTCCACTCTATCGATGAAGAATTGGATAACATCGATCTAGACTCTATAAATCCCGCCTCGGCAGAGTTTGATGAGCTGCCGAAATCGACTCAGTATCTCATCCTATCTACACTAAGGCTCAAGTCAAGGCTGAGAATGGGTTACACCAAGGAGCAGTTGGAAAAACTGTTTCCCAATAGTATGGACTTCTCGAAATTTCAAATCGACATGGTCAAGAGAAGAAATTTCTTTACACAGAAACTTATGGGAGTCACAGGTATGCATGATGGAGGATCCTCAAAATTGACCGAAGAAGTGGCCAAAAGAGTGGCCGGTCAGCTTAACAAAGAATATAAGCTGACAAAAAGCGATAACGGCTGGACACTCGGATTAGGGGAGTTCGATGGATCCGAGACGCAGAAAGCCATTGTTTTGGATGACAAAGAAGTTGAAGCCTTCAACCATATTCGTAGCCATGGTAATGTAGATGCTACACAGTCATCGAAGATGGATAACGGAAAGGGCGAAGGTGCTGGTCAGACTGATGAGGAAGACGGCGAAGATTGGGAGGATGTCGACGTACAACCGCAACATGTTCAGGAGCGAGAAGATTATTCCATAAAAGCGGCAAGATTGCCAAACCTTGAAAGAGAACAGAGCTCAGCCGGGAGCCAATCTTTTCTAGATAAGCGGTACGATTACGTATCACCGATGAAAAGACCTTACAGCAAGATGGTACGACATGTTGAGGATGACATAGATGAAGATGAAGAAGAGGAGAATGAATATGAAAGACAACTTCAAGAGATTGAGCTCATAGAAGCTGCCCAGCGATCAAAAAATGCCCTAAAACAGTTAACAGAGCAGCAGAAACAAGCTGACGTGGAAAGCTCACCGAACGGCTTTGAACAGCCTGAACTTAAGATGCCGGATCAGGAAAGAAGGGATGACAATGGACGTGAAGACAAAAGGCCTACAGTCGATCTCAACGCTAAGCAGTTGCTGTGCGACCGCGAAGTGTCCATGGATGGCAATGAAGCATTCAGGGAAAATGTCACATCTATCACTACAAGTGTGCCTCTTTCAGAGAACCAACAGAACTTGAATCATATTATCAGTAAGATTCCTGACTTTAATTTTGGTTCGGAAGACTCATTTTTATTTCAGGCCATTTCAAAAGATGATGGAAAGAATGCTAAGCAGGATGAGCAGTCTAAAGAGGAAAAGCCCGTGCAAAAGCCTCCCGCGTGGTTTGACAACAACTCTGCGCCATCAAACCCCTTCGCCACCTCTCATTTCGTACAAGACAGGGCGTATTCGACATCTCAGGAGCCCCAGACAAATGAAACCTTCAAACTAGTGTCGGGAGCAGACGTTTTGGACCTAACACAAGTGGACGAAAATCACGAAGAGGATGTAGAAGAGCTAGTCGACGTGAGAGCAAATGTAGGTGACGAAGAAAACCATGCTCTGAACCCGGTTGAACCAGTGCAACCAAGCAATAGCAGAAAAGAAGATAGACAGGCTCTAGCCTTCGATTATGATTTTTCCGAAGAAGAAGAGGATAATTTAACTGAGAACATGAAGAAAGAAGCCAAGGAATTCGCCATGTTCCAAAGTGCTCTGGGTAACAAGGTGATTGACAAAGCCTTTATAGAGGATGAGCTTTTTGAGCAGCAGATGAAGGATAAAAGGGATTCTGATGAAGTTACCAGCGACATGATCACAGAAATTCAGGATTTACTCTCTAGATTTGGTATCCCGTTTCTCACGGCACCTATGGAAGCAGAAGCACAATGTGCCGAGCTTCTGAAGCTAAAGCTAGTTGACGGAATAATCACTGATGATAGTGATGTTTTCCTCTTTGGCGGCACAAAGATTTATAAAAATATGTTCCAAGAGAAGAATTACGTGGAGTTCTACGATGAGCAAAGTATCATGCAGAACCTTGGCCTAGACCGAGAGAGAATGATTGAGTTAGCTCAATTACTAGGTAGCGACTACACCAATGGCATCAGAGGGATGGGACCCGTATCCAGTATGGAAGTCCTGGCAGAATTCGGAACCCTTGTAAAATTCAGAGACTGGTACAATGAAGGGCAATTCGATAAAGCGAAACAAAATACAGAGAACAGCTTTGAAAAGAACCTTAGAAAGAAACTTACAAAAAATGAAGTTGTTCTGACAGCCGAATTTCCCAGCGACCTCGTACGTGAGGCCTATCTTCGACCGGAGGTGGATCATGATCCGACAGCATTTTCCTGGGGTACACCAGATCTCGACATGCTTCGCGATTTTATGAAAGCACGCATAGGCTGGCCGCAAGAGAAATCTGATGAGATACTCGTTCCTTTAATCAGAGATATCAACAAGCGTAAGAAGCAGGCAAGACAGATGAAATTGAATGAATTCTTCCCTTCGATTTACATGGCGGATAAGAAGCTCAACCTGGGCAAGAGGATCACATCGGCGACAGCAAAATTAAAACAAAGGAAGATCAAATAATGAGGAACATACCATTTGGGTCCTCGATTGTCGTTTTCTTTCTATGTGCTGTTTGTTGGAGCGCGCGAACCTTTGTGCTGGAGGTAGCGTCACAAATATAAACTAAACTATTTAAGAAGACAAATAAAGCAGACTCCGCTAGATATCGTGTGGAGATCTACTGATAGTGCCGGAAAATTCTAGAGTCCCGAAGATATGCCACAGCGTCGCCCCAACGCGAATACCAAACTGCCAACAACGTCGTCCCCACGAATGAATACCGAGAGCTGCCCGAACAGCTTTCTTGTCAGTAACGACACTAAAGAGCGAGATGTCTTGAGAAATAGGAGGAATCGGCGACTTGAGAGCTCCCCTACCGGCGAAATTCTGCAGGCTGAGAAATCGACGACCGCCGTGGCGCTTAATGGCTCTAAGATACAGGCATCCTCCAATACACCGGAGTTCTACCTGAAACTAAAGGCTCCTCCACAAAGCTCCTCAGAGAGAATGAAAAGTTATTGCCAACCAAATGACAGTATTTTCCGGCAATACACTCTGATGAGTTATTCCAGCGGAGCTATGGCAAGTTCCTTATACCCCAACTACAACGTGAGCGTACCCTACGTACCACCTCGGTACTCTACCTACTCCATGCAGAGCAGCGTCGGTCCCTCAGGGCAGCTGCAAGCTCAGGACAAAAAAGGGCAGCCGACTGCGTATCAACCGCAGAGCTTCCCCAGCTTCTTCAATCCCAGAACCGCAAGCAACATGCCACACAAGGAAAAAGTCAACAACTGGATCGAAAATATACCCATTTTCGAACTTGAAAATGGCATCTGGAAATCCGAATGCTACGACAGCAACTACTCCATCAATTGGGAGGAGACCGAGTTCGATGACGCTGTCAAAGCCGACACGATCTCTTTTGTGACCCACGACGAACTTCTGTATTTACAAGCTAAAAAATTCGACTCCCTCGTTCGCAAGTCCTACGGCTCAGAGAGTGAACCACGAAGCTCCCAGAGAGACATCTTGTTGGACAACCCAGCGCTAACAGACTACATATAGCTAGCGAAATAAGACAATAATTATTTACTGACACTTTGATTTTCTGGCGTCACAATTTCAATTTCTGTCATTTTTTTGTCAGCGTATACAGTGATGGGCATATAAGAGCCTGTATACAGATAAGAGTATTAAGAGCATGGGTAGCTATAGGATTAAGATCTCAGGGTCCCTTCTTCGGTTGTCAGCGATTCTATCATGGACAGAGGTTCGTCAGAGAGCCTTACCATCAAGGAGCGGATGCTGAGCGCTGGGGTTGGATCGCTATTGACATCCCTGATCCTTACTCCGATGGATGTGGTAAGAATTAGACTTCAGCAGCAGGAAATGTTGCCCGATTGCTCTTGCGATGTACCTGTGGCGAAGGGCAAAGTTTCTATGGCGCCTGCTTCCGAGGCTGTTTTTTGGCAAGATCCATGTTTTGAAGAACTTAACTGCAAGAGCTCGCCGCACAGATTCAAGGGCACGATTGATGCATTCGGCAAGATAGCTCAGAATGAAGGTATATTTACCCTGTGGCGAGGCATTTCCGTCACACTTCTCATGGCGATTCCAGCGAATGTTGTGTATTTCACAGGGTATGAGTACATGCGAGATATATCCCCCATTGAACACACCTATCCAGCATTTAACCCTCTAGTCTGCGGTGCCCTGGCCAGGATACTTGCGGCAACTACTGTGGCCCCTTTTGAGCTAGTCCGAACCAGATTGCAAAGTATACCGAAATCTTCAAAGTCCACATCAACCAGAGCCATAATGAGAGATCTTTTACTTGAAACGCAAAAGGAGGTCGCTTCCAGCGGGTATAAAGTGCTTTTCAGAGGTTTGGAAATAACTCTTTGGAGAGACGTGCCGTTTAGTGCAATTTATTGGGGGTCATATGAATTCAGTAAGAAACATCTATGGCAGCTATCAAGTCATTCGTCATCATCGGCTAATAACCAGTCGAACTGGAGCTTCTTTGCCAAGAGCTTCATCAGTGGATGTCTGAGCGGTGCCATTGCTGCTGTCTGCACTCACCCATTCGATGTCGGCAAAACCAGATGGCAAATCTCTTACGTCAATCCCAAAGCTGCATCGATAACGTCTACTGCCGTGAATAAAAATATGTTCAAATTCATTGATGGAATAAGGCGACGAGAAGGAATTCGTTCTTTGTACACAGGTCTCTCCGTCAGAGTGGCCAAAATTGCGCCAAGTTGTGCTATCATGATTTCCAGTTACGAAATATCCAAGAGAATTTTCAGCTCATGAAGGAAGCGGTCATTGTCTTTGTAAATAAATTCCTCACACATTAATGTTAAGATAGTGCGGGCCGAATATATAATGTACTTATTTCGAGTCTATCCAGATGCCTCGGTCCATCGATTTTCCTCCAGATACCGCTCAGCATCGAGAAAATGTCTCGCGAACTGCCCAAAGTTTAGTATGAAGCCATCATCGAGTCCCTCAGCTTCATTTTTTTTCTGCACCTTGCTTGCATCTGCACCGTCCAATTTCCCCAAAGTGCTGTTTCTAGAGTTACGTTTGAGGGTTGGTCCCGTAGTGAGATTCATATTATTAGCTCGATTTAGGACATTAGGATTCAAACTTCTTGGAGCGGTGTCTTCATCATTCTCATCGGCTCTATCAACTTTGACAGTCTCATAAAATGATTCGTTGTCGTCTTCATCATTTTTGACTGTTAATTTGCCAGAGAAAAATTCATTACTCGTTATGGGGTTAAATCTGTCACTTTGGATATCCGAGAAGCTTTCCTCCAGACCAGTTTTAAAATCCAACTGTGGGGTTTTCTTGGGTGACGCCTTTGGCATCGGTGTATAAGCGACAGGCAGACCTTGGTAAACCTTTTTCATCAAAGTATCATCAAAATCGTGCTTGCCACTGACCAAATTTATCCAGGTCTGAGGATCATTTTTTTCCTCTGGTTTAAGTTTAACCCAGTTTCTTTCAGCTCTTAACATTCTCAATTTCTCTAAATCCTTGAGGAAAATTTCATTTTGGTGTGTGGTCTCTAAGGTCTTGAGTGCAGTCTGCAGATAATTACCACTATGCTCTTTCAAATCCGAGGCCCTTTCATAATATTCTATCGCAACCTCTTTGAAAAGTTGTCTTGCACCTACAGATACGGCATACTGGTAATTTGTGTGGTAGGTCTCAAAGGATTTTTGATGGGCCATAACCCGCTCCTTGAATAAAGTTGTTTCCTCGTCGAATTCACCTTTAGTTTCCTTAGAGTTTTCATACTTCTTGAGTGCCGCCAACAGGGTTTTCTTTTCGTCCGACAACTGTCTCTCTCTTCTTCCAACGAATTCAAGCTCTCTTGTCAGGACCTTGATTTTCTCAGCTATTTTCTGCTCTAGTAGCATATCTTGTTGGAAAAGCTCTTCCAGCTCCTCTACTAATGCTTGTGACTCTACGTTCTCTACCGACGTCTTTTGGCCCCAAACAGCTAAATCTTTTAGAAACCTGTGAATAAGTTTTGAACATTCCTGCTTCTTGTTCCCAACGGAATTCAGCCTTTTGATAATCTTATGAACAGTGATATTGCTTGACTGTAATACTGAACCACTAAAGCTGCTTAATTTTGGCGGCTCGCTTAGCACTAGAGACATAGGTCGTCTTTTCCCGTTAAAAGCTGTCATAACATTGACTTGCGGTCTAAGTTCAGGCATGGAGCCCTTTCTCATCAACTGCTTATCGGTCTCCTTTGGCGGAAATTGCGGTATGTGATTCGCATTAATATTGTTGCCGGTGAGAAATGTTTTGGCACTATCCTGTGCAGGGAACGGATTATCATGTTGCGACGGAGCGGTAGATGTAGAAGATTCAGAATTATCGTTCCCCTCCGCAGAGCTGACTTCTAAGTTGTCGCCTTTGAAACCATGCCAACCATGGGGATAATGTTCAGGCAAAAAGCCCAGCTCGTCGTTGCGATGACCAGAAAACCATCCCTTTAGCTTATTAACCAGTTTTCTACGATGTAGCTCTTTAGATTGAGGGAAGGTTGCCAAAGAATGCAACGGTAGATCTGGCGGTGGGTCTGTAATTTGCCCGTATCCATGTCCTTGCATGTTAAAACGATCCATATTCTATAGTTTGATGTAACGGCACGAACACCAAAGCTCCAATAGGTCCAAAACAGTTGTCAAAGGTATTGAAATCCTTTTCCTATTATTTTTTTATTTTATTTCTGTCATTTGAATTTGTGTCGCCAACTGGCGCCAGTAATACAGGCGACAGTAAGGTTTGGAAAAATGAATAATTAATTGTCATCACTATTCAGAAGCTACATTATGTTTAAACAGGGATTCCCAGTTGCTTCAACTAAGCGTCATAAGTGGAAGCGGAGATGTTACCACCGTGGCCAGTCCAGTTAACGTGAATGTCTTTACCTTCTGGATAAGTTTCGGAGACGAATTCTGGCAAAACCTTGAAAGTGTGGGCACCAAAGTAATCTCTTTGAGCTTGCAACAAGTTAGCTGGCAGTCTTTCGCATCTGTAACCGTCATAGAAAGCCAAAGCGGTGGAGATAGCTGGAGCTGGGATACCGTACTGAGTGGCCAAAGCAGCGGTCTTTCTCCAGCCGGATTGAGCCTTGGTGACGGCGTCAGCAAAGAACTTGTGGAACAACAAGTTTTCCAATTCTGGGTTCTCCCTGTAGGCCTTGGTGATTTCACCCAAGAACGCAGATCTGATGATACAGCCACCTCTCCACATTAGAGCGATAGCTGGGTTGTTCAACTTCCAGCCGTAGGTCTTACCAGCTTCACGGATCAACATGAAGCCCTGGGCGTAGGAGATGATCTTGGCGGCGTAAAGAGCCTGCTCCAAGTCGTCAACGAACTGTTTCTTGTCGGTGATGACGTTTTTTGGGATCTCTGGGCCAGGCAAAATCTTGGAAGCTCTGGTTCTCTCAGCCTTCAAAGCGGATAGACAACGACTGAACACAGCTTCACCGATCAAAGTGACCGGCTGACCCAAGTCCAAAGCGTTAATAGCGGTCCACTTACCGGTACCCTTTTGACCCGCAGTGTCCAAAATTTTTTCAACAATTGGCACACCGTCCGTGTCGTTCTTCTTCAAGATATCTCTAGTAATCTCGATCAAGAAAGAATCCAGCACGCCAGTGTTCCACTTACCGAACACTTCGCTGATCTCGCTGTCCTCGAACCCACCAACACGCTTCAAGATGTCGTAAACCTCGCAAATCAACTGCATGTCACCGTACTCGATACCGTTGTGGACCATCTTAACATAATGACCAGCGCCAGCTGGTCCCACCCAGTCACAGCAGGGCTCGCCCTCGGACTTGGCCGCAATCGCCTGGAAAATCGGCTTAATGTGTGGCCACGCTTCCTCGGCACCGCCGGGCATTAGGGAAGGCCCGAAACGCGCGCCGTCCTCGCCACCAGACACACCAGAACCGACAAACAGGATACCCTTCTTGCTCAACTCTTCGAACCGTCTGTTAGAGTCTGGGAAGTGAGAGTTCCCGCCGTCAATGATGATGTCGCCTTGATCCAACAGTGGTACCAAGTCGTTGATCAAGTAGTCCACTGCGGCACCTGCCTTAACCAAAAGCATCATTTTTCTTGGTTTCTTCAACTTCGACACAAACTCTTGCAGCGAGTGAGCCCCGACAATCGACTTGCCCTTGGCTTCGTTCTCGAGAAAATGGTCCACCTTGGAAGTAGTTCTGTTGTAGGCGACCACGGTGAAACCGTGGTCTGCCACGTTCAAAATCAGGTTCTGACCCATAACGGCCAAACCAATCAAACCAAAATCAGCAACTTCAGACATCTTTGTAATCTACCCACTCTATCGTCTTTACTTCTGCCCTTTACGCTGAATCCCGTCCCGCTTCTCTTAGTACGCCCTCCGAGACGTTTATATAAGCAGACTGAAAAACTGCCACTACTAGGGCAAGCTGCTGTAAAACGTGGAAAATGCCTGCCAAAGAGACCCCAGAAAGCACAGTAATAAATGCCTGCAGATTAGTCAATTCTGCTGTGATTAATAAGAACGTAAAGCTGGCGTGCCACAGTCGGGGGGTCTTGCCGTTGCACCGTGCGTTGGCTTGCTTGATCGATGCTGCTGGTTCGGGAGATTGGCTATAATCTGCTCGTTTAGCGGGAAACTGTGTGTTGGGCTGGCTTCCACTAATACAAGACGCTCGGAAAAACTTCGGGAGGCGCGGAAAAACTGTTGGGAGATCTGGGAGTGGCCGCGGCTGGGAATCGAACCCGGGCTGTCAGGTGGGAGGCTCGATCACGAGACCGCTGATTCTGCGCGTGGTGCGGGTTGGTGAGCTGGGTGCGGTACTGGCAGCTGAGGCTGTCCTGAACGGTCTGGGCTGGAAGGTGTCGTCCGTGGCAGGCGGGGCGGTAGCGGGTGCGAGCACTAGGATGGTGGGCGGTGAGGTAGGCGGTGGTGAGGCGGGTGTTGCAGCGTTAGTGCAGGCGTGTTGGAGCTTGGATGGAGAGTTTGGGTCGGTCAGGAACGCGGTTAGCCAGGGTTCGAGGTTCTCGCAGTCGTTTGGGAAATCGTGGATGCAGTCTACTCTTCTCATAAAGTAGTGGCATATCGGGCCTGGGAAGGCCAGGAACTCGGGTCCCAGCCAGCAAAAGTGTCGGCACAGTTCGGCCAGGACACGCAGATGGTTGGCCGGCCAGCCGGCCAACCACGCGTCGTCCTGTTTCGAGATCAGCTCGATACATCTTGGCAAGATCAGACTGTGTGGCATCTCTAGTAGCCACAGCTTGATCAGACCTATCCAGTCGTTAGCCACAGCGTGCCGGTTGGCGCGAATCAGCGCTTCGACGCTTTTCAGATTGGTAGCGTCAGGTGTGTCGCCGAACGTGCTGATCAGTTGTATCTTGAGATTTATCGCTCGCTGCATTGCTGCAGCGCTGCCCGATCGCCAGGCGTTTGAGACCCTTTTCTGGAGATCGGCTTCGTCGGTAAACCCTTCCACATGGCTCAGGATCAGATGGAGCGCTCGCAGAGCATCTTCATCGATCTCATCGCACCCCAGCATCAGCGTCCGTTGCGTTAGAGCGCTTTGCGCTCGCTCCCACTTGACTATCGGCGCTGTGTTGCCTCGCAGGTAGCAAAGGAACGGTGCACGTTGGGTGGCTATCTCGCCCGCATCATGACCGCACAACCCGCTAAAGACCTGTCGGTTTTCCCTGAGCATCGCATCAACTTCAAGCGTGGCAAACTCCGAGTAACTCTCAAAGTTTTCGTAGATGGCCTTCTCCAGCTCGAACCTTGAGAACTCTAACTTGCAGCATCTTGCAAAATATCTGGTCTTCAGAGACTCTAAAGACACATCGGTCACAGCAGTGGCGGAGATCCCTTTAACCCAGCCGCTTATGGAGTTTCTATCGCCTGCGTCGTCGATCCAACTGTAATATGCGTCTTGATCAAAGAGCCGCCTACTCGCAACCGCCAGAGAATCTTCGCGAACCAGATTCAGATCCAGCAGCTTTTGTCCCAATCTATCTAGATTGTAGGTTGAAGTGTCAAGTTTCTCGCTGTTTCTCTTGATCGCATCCATCAATTGTTTGCCCTGGAACGAACTGTTTGCCTCCATGCTTAGATAACCCATAAAACGCTTCTTCTGTCTTGGTATTGACCGTTTCACCTTCTCCAAAAACTGACGTAACGCAGCCTCATCGTTAAATTTCAAGCAGTCATCGAGCTCTACGGGGAAGTTGACAGCATGGCATTCTTGTGCTTCTTCCGTGGGTGACTCGTCCGCCTTCCGATTATACATGTCCAAGGCTTCCCTCGTGGCTTTAAAGCATCTAGAGTACTCTGAATATAGTCTTCGCAGTATCTTTTCCATCTCATCACGCCGTCGTCTTGCTTCCTTCAACGTAGACTGTATGGGCCTTAAGCAAGCAACCTGCAGTTGCTCTACGTCGAACGACCTCTTAAAATTAGCCAGCAGGCGGCATAGCGCCTCATGCTCGAGCAAATCTGTATCACGAGCCTTCCTCCCCAATCCTTGGAGTAAAACACTCGACCAATCATCAATAAACCATCGGTAAAACCGTTCCTCTCTCTCTATGCAAGCTATCTCATCGTTAACCTGAGCTACGAACGCCGTTATTCCAGTAATATAGTCTTCAGACCAACATTTGCTAATGTCCCACCGGCAAGCACCCACCATAAATCAAATAGGCGACCTTCAGTCTCTGTTTATGCCTTGACTCTTGATAATTTTTATCAATTAGTGCGATGAGCACTAAAGAGCTTAGTCGATTAAGAGAAGTGCTATATATCCGTAATGTAATTGCCTCTTATATGATTAAACTGTCGTGATTAGGATCTATCTCGTAGCCGAATACCCTGGCGATGGAGTAAACGTACTGGCGCAGCGAATTGATTACAACCCGGGCCAAACCAACCGCTCTCTTACGCAGACGAGGAGTCTCTCCCGTCAGCTCGTCAGTCTTCTTGCTAGTTCCTGCCGTAGTAGTGGGAAGCACGTAGTCGCCGGCACTTAGGGAGACGAACAGCGCAAATGGGATGAACCAAACGCAGATACCGAAAAATGACGCTACTTCAGAGAAACTGGCACGTCTCTTGGGGATATAGTTTGGATCGAATCTGAACTGTGGAGGGATCTCATTGTCATTGAAGTACTTAAACCAGAAATAATGGTTCAAAACAACGCAGCAGCTGCTCAGAAGAAACACAGGGCTGGTCAAGGAAATGAATGGGAATGTTTTCAGATTCTGCAGGTAGATTGCATTTGATATGATAGAGAATACCGAGAGTTTGAAGGGAAATGAATCAAACAGCAGCAACAACACAAAAGTCGCTATAATGGTGTAGATGGCTCTCGTTAAGAAACGTCTTGTTGATTCCGTATGTTCCTCGACAATTTCGCTGATATAGTATAATCCTGAAGCAATTGAAAGAGTCAAAAATAGGAACCCTAGAACTGCACCAACGTACGAGATCAATTGAAGAAACATTGCGTCAACGCCGACTTCTAAACCTTCTTTTCACAACCGTTGAAAGACGCAGAGATGGGTTGGAATGGCCCTCAAACTTTCAGGAGCTCTAGGATAGCTATTGACAATCTTTATACAATTGAAAGACTGCTCCTTGGCGTTCCCATCAAGGTATGGTGCCTTTTGAAGCAAGAAAGCACACTAAGATGCCAACATTTCAGGGTCTGAAAAAATAAATGCCACCTGCCAGAATTGAACTAGCGACCTTTGCATTACAAGTGCAACGCTCTACCACTAAGCTAAGGAGGCATGAAATCGACGAAAAATTTCGTATTGCAGCTCTAGTTAACCTGTTTATTGACAGCCCACTACAGTTCGACTTCTTGTATGCTGAATCAGGTCATCAAGGTAGAGTTAGATCCACATACAGACGGCTGAGCAAGGTTCCGTGTGATTAGTTAAGAACTCAACTCTTGCCTGCGAGATGACAGCTTCGCCCCGAAGCGTATAGTAAGGATAAAACAATATTAATCTATAAGTAGATAAGCTCCTACGTTTACTCTATTTATAACCCAATTTGACAGCCTCTTCATAAGTCGGATAGTCTGTGTAACCTTCCTTGGTCATTGCGTAAAAAGTCTCTCTGACATACTTGGTTAGTGGCAAGCCCTTCTCAACACGGTCAACGATGTCAGGGTTCGAGATAAAGAACCTACCGTATCCGATCAAAGTTCTGTCATCTGCTACCATTTTCTTCACATCCTCTGGATGCAAAGCTAGATTACCAGCTCTAATGATAGGACCCTTCCAAATCGAGTAAGCAAAGTCATTGGTACCTTCTAGGTATTCTCCTTGGCCTTCAGTATAGAATGGATTCGTGACACGAGGTTCGACAAGATGCACAAAGGCTAGGCGCTTACCAGCTTTAGCTCTCTTTTCCAGTTCACCCAACACGTAGGCATATTGAGCAACGATCAATGGTTCTTGACCACCGGACATAGTACCGAAGGTACCGTATGGTGAAAATCTAATACCGACTTTGTCGCAACCAATGGCCTCTGTGACAGCATCAACCACTTCCAGCGTGAAACGAGCTCTGTTTTCAATGGATCCACCGTATTCGTCTGTCCTCTTGTTAGAGATAGGATCCAAAAATTGGTTCAAAAGGTAACCGTTAGCACTGTGTATTTCAACACCATCGGCACCAGCCTCTATGGAGTTCTTGGCTGCTTGCACGTAGTCCTTGATATATTGTTTGATCTCATCCTTAGTCAAGCCGTGCTGGCGGTTGTTGCTCTTGATCGCCTTCTCACGCTGTGTCTCATCCATGTAAACCTCGTCAGATGCTGAGACATATGGCAAACCGTCCCTAGCCAAAGTATCAGGGAACGCTTGTCTACCCAAAACCCATAATTGCACCCACACGAACGACTTGTTTTCATGAATCTTGGCAAAGATTTTCTTCCACTGCTCAAGTTGTTCCTTAGACCAAATACCTGGAGCATTGTCGTACCCTCCACTTTGAGCCGATGGGAAAGACCCCTCGGTTATAATGAAAGTACCTGGTCTCTTCGAACGCTGGTCGTAATACTCGATAGCCCACTCGTTTGGCACATTACCGGGGTAGTGAGCTCTCATTCTGGTCAGAGGTGGCATAACCACACGGTGCTTTAACTCATTGCTCCCAATCTTGATTGGCTTGAATAGATTGGTGTCACCCAATGCAATTGGTTTAAAATCCTGAACAAACGACATGGTAATGATCTCTCGCTCTGTTGTTCAAATAATAAAGCCGAAATGGCAGAATCCTCAGGTCAAAATTGATCTCTTCGCGGCATTATATGTGAATTGAAGTTAGCATTCCACCTAGACCCTATGGCTGAGAAATCAACGCAACTATTTTCTTTCCCACCACCGAGAGCTTGCAGTTACTAAGCGAAGCTGATTCATCAGGATCCGGCGGTTGCGGAAGCCATAAGCCATATGGAGTGACTTCCGTATCCATTTGTCACCTTCCGGTACAGCATATTGGCATATTCTTCCGAATTCTTCCAGCGTTTTTTCTAGGCACGCGGCTCGGAACAACGTTTTTCCGTCGTTCCCCGTCGTTTAGTAAGCAGTTCGAGATAGTTCGAATGGCAAGTTGGCAAGCTATCTCATGACGGGGAACTGGGCAGCCGCTTCCGTCTCTCAGCTGCGTAGTGTGGCTGCTTATGAGACATGCAGTTAGATGTCTTGTTATCGAGCGATCAGGAGACAGATTGATCAGTAGAAACCCTTGGTAAATGCTGTATGCTCTTAAATGTTGTGCTTTATTATCTTGTTCATGCTCGCTTATCGATCCAGGAGACGTCTACATTGTTCTCGTCTAGGATCTCTTGGTATTCGTCGCTAGCGCCGAATAATTCTCTTGTGAGTTTCTCCATATTGGGGACCTGACCGGAACTGAGACAGATATCGAGTATGGTAGCGCTGATGTTTTCGAAGACCACGGCGCATTTCTTGGCAAAGACCCATTTCTCTCCGAAATGCTGTAGGATTTCGGCACATTGTTGCATTTCGATTTTGCTTTCAACGAAATCGATGCTCCAGTGGCACAGACAGTAGAGAATGGTGTTGCAGATGGTAAGGGTTCGGAATAATGTAATCCAGTTTAGGGGCAGCATCTTCTTCTTGTAAAGCGTGTAGGTATGCTTCAATGCTTTTAGGCAAAAATCGCCAAGTTTCGATAGTGATTCCATGGGAGGTTTCGGTATTAGCGTCGATGGCCTGTAAAGCATTATATTCAGTTGCGCGTATCGCATGGAGAGCCAAACATCTGAGTAGTGGAACGATATTGGATCGTTGCAATTTTTCAATGCACTTTTCTCTTGAATTTTGGCACGCTCATGGTTGTATATACGGTCGATCTCCTGCGCCAAGGATGCGATGATTTCTTCTTTTTGCTCGTCTGTGTAGCCTTTCCGCCCTACGCTAACGAGGTGAACTTTCTTGTAAATCCGACCGCTCATTCTTCGCACTGAAATCATCATATTCGTAACCTCTAGGTCTTCCTCTTCTTCCGGGTGAAGCGGTCTTGGCAGAGGTACAGTTATTTCATCGTCATCTATCGCTGACATTCTACCTAGAGACGTGCATACGAGCCGCTCAAAGCAGTAGGCGCTCCAGAATACCCGGTGTCTCAGCTCTACATCCACGCGAGACATCTTCTTCAGCCTCACATTGGGTAAGGCCCTGTTGAACCCAAGTCCAATGGCTATTCTCATGGTGATACCACTGATAGTCCACGAGGAGACTCCTTTGGGTTCAAAAAGTGCAAAAATACCCAAAAGCAATAAACATTTGATCGTTTCGATGTCCTGGCAACGTATTACCGCTCGGAAGTGCTTCATCGCCAAAAAGGCAAAATGCTCACTTAGGCCTTCCCCATCGCCTGTCAACATCCCAGCTCTCTGTAGCGTGGTACAACCAATCGCCATCGTCATATACAGCTGAAAGATGAAATGACCTTCAACGATGCCGTCCATTGTGTTAAAGTCTCTGATAGTGGAAACCTTGTTCAGAAAAGCCACTTTGTCCATCATGTAAAAAGATTTATGATTATGCTGGAAATATGCGGCCAGGAACCGATCATATAGCGACCTCTCGATCGGCTTAAACTGGCCATTTTCCGTTTTCCACGGTGTGACTCTGCCGCCTTTGAATATACCCGTGATAGCTTCAAATTGTATAGAGGGTGCGTCCACTGGAGTAGATTCCAATCGTCTGCTTTCCAATTGACCTTGCGACTGGCCGTGCTGTGAAGCTGGGGGCCTCTGTGCCTCGTCGTCAGCTATTTGACGGCCATGTCGAGTGCGATCGCCAGCCGAAAATACCTTAGCCTCGCTTCTGCTTATAGGGAAGGAAGCGTTCCTGGAGTGTAAGCTCAAATCCGGAGATCCAGCTGTCTGATCTGCAATTATGCCCGAAACGGACACCGACGAAGAAATTCGATCCAAAGTTTCAGCTGGTAAAGTACGAGTCAACGAACTAATACTGGAATAGCGTCCCGGATCATAAGATCCATTTTCACTACCGCTGTCGTGCGCGGTCGAGCCGCAACGGCGCCTTTTCGCAGGTACAAACTCGCCCCGAAGTCTTGCCTCTTCCAGCTCCTTCTTCGTCCTTCTGGGGGCCCTCCCAACGTACAAGCAAGCCTCTCCAGCCTTCAAGCAATTGTTACACGACGGTAATTGTTTTGAACATCGCTTCTTCAGTCTTCGGCATCGAGAACACGAGTAACTTTTCGTCTCGCAGGAAATGCTGCCTCCCAATTCTCCATCATGCATCACATATGAGTGCCAGCAACATGCTACAGATCCACAACTGGTGAAGAAGCTGGTCCATCAAGCTCATCGAGCCTAAGACTTAGTGTAGTCTAACCGCGTCACTAATAACGTCCGCCATACTAACGATTGAATATATAAAAGGTCTATAATGAGAAGTTTATCAGCTCGTAGGGCTTGTTTTGAGCTCTCAAGTTGCTTGCGTGCTGCGTGAGGATGATATTACGCTTTTGCTTGTCGCCCGTAGACGCGATTCTCATTTGCTTGTACTGTTCGTCCCATCTGACGGGCTGAAATGGATCGTTGGAGCCTCCCGCACCATCTAGGATCGCTTGAAGCTCTCTGTAGTAGTCCACGTCTTTGAAATCTGGGATCGGGTGGTAGCCCGGTTGTTTTTGGAGCAATTCTGGGTCCAGGACATCGTCGGGTTGCGATGGGACAGTCAGGTCTCCGTCGAACGCCTTGACCATGAGCGCCGCTTGCAGCTCTGCCAGCGGGAATGGCACGATCAACTGAGGTAGCAACGAGAAGGCCAACGTCGGGTCCTTGACATAGAATATCTGCTTCCAAAGGTTGAAAATCCGGGCTGCTGAAGTAGTGTTGAGATCGCCAAGCAATTGGGCCCTCAGAGAACTGTCTGCAAAGGGCAGAGAGTACAGGTATCCAGTTGCGTATATCAGATAGTCAATGTCTTCAATTTTGGTGCCATCGGAGAACTCGACGGTACGAGTTGGCCAGTCCACCCGCGTAATGGTGGGCACGGTCTTTAATCCTTCGAATTTCGGATATCCCGTAGTACTGACCACAGACTCCACGTTTCTGACACTGTGGTACACCTTGTGAGCCACGGTCGACACCTGGTTCAAGATGTCTGACCCTGAACTACCGTTCCCGACCACAACGACATTTTTCCCTCTGGCAAAGAGACAATTCTCAAAGTCTCTAGCTGGAATAGCAGCCTTGTTCTTTACCCACTCGTCCAACCCAACCACATCGGTCGGCATCCGTGGCTCCCGGTGGTGGCCGTTGGCCACCACCACATAGTCGAACTTCGCTTCCAACACGCTATCGTTCTCAGCGTTCTTCGCCGTCAGGTTCCACATTGAAGCCTGCTTCGAAAGCTGCAAAACCCGAGTATTCAAATGAACCCTGACTCTTTCCTCATTCTCAATGAACTCACCGTAGTAGCTCTTCAAATACTCAAACACATTCTTTCGCCAGGGATACGTTGGCACTTCACTGGGGAACGGGAACCCACTAAACTGCATGATATGTTTCGTTATATTGGTCTCCAGATGCTCATACATCGGTCTGCCATTGCGATCGGTATCTGGGTAGTGCCACAGTCCGCCTACAGTGCCATCTGCCTCGAACAGCTCAATCTGGTAGTTGGTGCCATTTTTCAAGAACACTCTAGCCGTGGCAAGACCTCCAGGGCCTCCCCCGATGATCGCCAGTCTCTTCATTATCGGTACAGTCATTTCCACGCAAACACGCAGTGTGATAAGTTGCCAGTTGAGCTGTAGAGTCCTCAGTATATGTACCTGGTTCAACAAATCACTCCCACCTTATCTTATATGTATGATGGTTCAAGTCTCGAGGTAGACGCCACATATTTCTGTCACGCCAGCGATAACCCATTGCTATCCCGGGAATGGACTCTCAGGAGGCCTATAGCATGGCAATTGACCTGCAACTATCGTTTGATGGTGATCAGTTCCCAGTTGCCTCGCTGTGTTATATAGTACGCCAGTTGTAGAGTTCCTGTTCGGTAAAAGTGTGGCATCATCAAGTTAGCAAGTATTACGTAGCGAGCTAGCAGCTCGAGTAGCATCAATGGCACGCCATGGAGGGTATTTCATGCGTGGCAGACTTGATCCGGGCTCCCCAGGAGTAATGGCCCCAGATGGCTCCCAGAACCACGGCGATCATCAGCCAGCCGTTGTAGGTCATGAACACGAGCATGAGCATGAAGGAAAAGCCGACCTGTAGGCCGTACCAGCAGCTTTGGTACAGCTTGTTCCTTCTGCGCTCGGGCGAGCTGGCGTTGCTGGGGAGGGTTCCACGGTTCTGCTGCGACTTGTGGATGTAGTACCTCAGGTATTCGTACAGGTAACTTAGGAGTGCGATCGCTAGGAAACTGAGAAATAGGTCTGAGGTGCTCTTTATGTGCCACCACCGGAATATAACGCATGTGTTCTTGTAGGACCAGGTGAAGAGCATGTTCATCGAACAGGAGTCGTCGCCCATATCCATGTCTCCGTGGCCGTGATTCATAGCCGTGCTGGTAATGTCGTGGTGCTGCATTGTGATGAGCTTGTTACGACTTGTATTCAGTTCCTCTAGTTACCACCTTATAAGAACCCTTGTATAAGCACTTACTTCGATGTACTATAGTTGAAATTTATCAAATTTTAAAACCTATAAAAGACTCGTGAAATAGCGTGAAAGTAAACTAGATAGTCGTTAAAACGTTTCAGTCAGCTTACAATTGGAAACCGTGGTGGAACTTTTCACCGGCGTAGACAGCCTTGTCACCCAATTCCTCTTCGATTCTCAACAATTGGTTCAACTTAGCCAATCTTTCGGATCTAGCTGGGGCACCAGTCTTGATTTGACCGGTTCTCAAACCGACAACCAAGTCAGCGATGAAAGTGTCTTCAGTCTCACCGGATCTGTGGGAGACCATGACACCCCAGTCAGCAGCGAAGGAGTCTCTGGCGGCCTTGATGGACTCGGATAGAGTACCGATTTGGTTGACCTTCAACAACAAAGCGTCAGCAGCCTTCTTCTCGATGGCGGTCTTGATTCTCAATGGGTTGGTGACAGTCAAGTCGTCAGCAACAATTTGGACACCAGCGGTCTTGAAGAAGTGAGACCAAGCTTCCCAGTCATCCTCAGCGAATGGGTCTTCGATGGAGATGATTGGATACTTCTTGGTCAAGGAGTGGTACATGTCGGCCAATTGTGGACCAGTCAACCACTTGGAAGCGTCGGATTGTGGGTTCTTGAAGTCCAAGTCGTACTTACCGTCCTTGTAGAATTCGGAAGAAGCACAGTCCAAACCGATCTTGACCTTACCTTCGTGACCAGCAGCCTTGATAGCGTCAACGATCAAGTCCAAAGCCTCCTCGGCAGTTTGGATGTTTGGAGCAACACCACCTTCGTCACCAACGTTACCGGCAGAAGCACCGTATCTCTTCTTGGTCAAAGACTTCAAGTTGTGGTAAACTTCAGAACCGATTCTCATAGCTTCAGCGAAAGAGGAAGCACCAGTTGGAGCAATCATGAATTCTTGCAAAGCCAAAGCACCACCAGCGTGGGAACCACCGTTCAAGACGTTCAAGAAAGGAACTGGCAAAACGTATGGAGATGGCTTAGCTTGAGCCAAGTCAGCCAAGTGCTTGTACAATGGCACCTTCTTCTCAGCAGCAGCAGCTCTGGCGGCAGCCATGGAGACACCCAAGATAGCGTTGGCACCCAACTTACCCTTGTTTGGAGTACCGTCCAAAGAGTTCAAGAACTCATCGACAGCTTCTTGGTTCTTAACGTCAATGTTAGCCTTGATGAAAGCTGGAGCAATAACGTTGTTGACGTTGGCAACAGCTTGGGTAACACCCTTACCCATCCACTTGGATTTGTCACCGTCTCTCAATTCCAAAGCTTCGTGGACACCAGTGGAAGCACCAGATGGAACAATGGATCTGAAAGTACCGTCCTGAGTAGTGATTTCAACTTCAACAGTTGGGTTACCACGAGAGTCGTAGATAGATCTAGCGTAAATCTTGGAGACAGCCATTGTTGTTGATGTGTTGTGTTGGGGTGTGCAAATAGTTGCTTGGCTATTTGAAAATATCAAAGAATCCTTTGCCAATGCATATTCCACTCTCAAATCAACTTCCCTTATATATCTTTCCCAAACTCATGCTTCCTGCCCTTTCCGCTGGTTTCTTTTCAGGTTGCTCAGTATCGCATGGCCGTAGTGCTCATGGTGATGCGGCAAATCCGTAGTGGTCCAAACGAACCAACTCTGCATCGGAAAAAATGGGTCGCACGACAAATTCAAGACATCACTAGACATGCGAAGAATGGCCACGGTATGATCATAACACATTCGCTGCCATTGCGGTCTCGTTAACACGCTGCCGGCTCAATTAGGCGCATACCCACCATCATCGCGTGTGTACAACCACTCAGGCATTCTGCCACTACCGCTATGGGAAAAGTTCCACCATCAGTGCGCCTGCCGTGTTCTCACCACATAGTGTCCAGTATGCATTATTAGTGGTAGTAGCATAGACATCTTGATCTTCATCGAAAAAATTAGTGGAAGCTGGTCAGCAGCGTCTATTCCGTAGGAAACGATGGAAGCTGGAATTGTGGAAGCCACACGGAGTTGTCACGTGATTGAATTTTTTAACCGGGTAAGCAGGCTAGCAGTCTAGCTGTATTATGGTTATCGTCGCTGGCGGTGTCCTTGGAGCCGTTGGCGGAGTAGTGGTGTATTAGTCCCTCTGTGAATGCAGCGACATGTTGGTTGAATCCGTTTGCCGCTAGCTCGACGAATCTTGTGTACTCGGATATTATCTTTTTCGATTCTTCCGGGTTGTAGAGTCTTGAAGGTTTGCTCTGGCGCTTGCTGCTATTTTGTAGATATAGTTCAAAGAGATGAGGATCTAGTTGGCAGAATTCGCGTCTCATTGAGGTGATGAATTTGCAAAATTTGTGGATGATTTCGAAAATTTGTAGCTGGATCTCGACTAGTTGGGATAGGCAACAGTTGGTCATCATGTTGGTGAGGCTTTCTTGCAATGATAATTGCCAATCTGTGATTGTAGCTCGCTTATGGCTTTTCTTGGATGTGTTCTTTATTTCTCTCTCCACAACGACTTGGGTGAAGTATTCTAGGATCACCTTGATGAACTGGTTCATTCTGTTGTGCACCACTCGGCTTTTTCGTATGATCAGAAGGCGCACTTGCTTGGGGAAGCCAGTGTATCTCCATGAGGCGTTCTTGTTGATCTCGATCCATGTGTCGTCCAGCAGTTTGCTGTTGTATTGAAGCAGGAATGAATACCTGGATACAATTTGATATTGGACGATACAAGTTCTGGTGACTATAATGCTCAAGGGATACGGAACTATGATCTCAAAGTTTAGATGGTAGATCGTACTCTTGGCAACTTTCGAGCCATTTGATCCTGAAGATGATGGCTTTAGTTCTTGTAGTAGTATATCCTTGAGGTTCTGAAAATTGTTGGCACTCAACAATCGATCACCATCATCTTGGTTGGAAACTGTCCGTCCACCGTTTGTAGTATAATCTTGACCAACATACTCCAGGATAACTTCTTCGAAAGATTGTTCATCTAGCTGTAAATTGAGCAGCTGTTTCACCAGATCTTCATCGCTCGGCAGGCTTGACTTGAGTTCATTTTGAAAAGTTCGCTGAAGCTTTTCTTCATCGTATCCGCTTTTCTTAAATCTTCGTGTCAATTCAACCATGTTTTTCTGTAGAAATTGGGTGATTCGAGCAATATTGTGATATCCTAAATAATGCTTCTGCAACATCTTGAAAAATGACATCAAATCATACCCTTCGAAGTACATCTGGAGGCAAAGCCTGTTAGCCTCCTTATACCATTTACCCACGTACAGTTCTAGATTTGAGCCTTCCATAAGTTCCGAAAAATTGGTAATCTGATCGTTGACATTTGTAGCTAAGGTAAAATCCACTTTGCCTAGACTGGTCTTTATAAGATTTACCAGCTTCCCCGTGGTCAAAACCATAAATAAGAGCTCATTGTCATCATTCGGTTCAAATTGTTCGAGAATGCCGTCCTTCCGAATGACATATTGAGTATCCCAAAGTCTGTCACCATATTGGAGGTAGGGAGTAACGTCATTGACGTTGTTCATCGTGTCTACCACCATGAATTCGTCATATGGATCGTTCAGTCGGCCTTCAGTGAGCCAAAGAAATAGCATGTCACAATAGTTCGCAGCGACGCTGTTGAGAATTTTCTGCAAAAAGGCCACAGTATAACGATCGCCCAAATTCTCATGCACCATTCTCTGAATTATTCCAAGTATCACCGCACCTTTTGCAATCGGTAACATTCTAGTATCCGTCGCTAGTATGTATCCCTTATCCGACTGGTCTTTCAAATCGTTAATGAAATTATCAAAGTCCTCTTTTACGTGATCCATATGTCTCCTTGCCCTGTCCTCTCTGTCTATCCGTTCCACCATAGTGAACAAAATCTCCATTTGTTTTGTAATCTCCGCGTCATTCAACGCCTGCTCAAGCTCACTGATGGAGAAGGTCGTACTTTCCCTAAAATCTCTCTCCAATCTGCCACAGATGAAGTTCAGATACGTTAATCTGAGAAACTGCTTAATTTCAAACCCTAAACGGTGTAAAATGCTGCCAAAAGAAGGTTCAGACCACTTCTCTGCCGATTTTGTGAGTACAACATAGTATTTCCCCAATCTCGCGATTCTCTTACTGAACGACTTGAACGACGGATCCATCATCTTGGCAATCTTGAAGTCAGGAACCGCCTCACTACGCGGATCATAGCTGTTATTGTACCGGATATAAACGCCCTCCAGACCCACTAAAACATTCAAAAGATCCCTAACAACCAGAGCTTCCTGTATACCTCTTTGCTCAGGCGACGAAAGTTCACTGAGTGGATACGACTTCAATTTAGGCTGCGTACTGAACAACGGCTGATAATTAACCAATCTCGCCAACAAAGGAACGTTTCCAGCGCCATTCTCCAGCTGTACATAGTCCTCGACAACTCTGGTCTCCATTAGAGACCCTAAACGTGCTCCAAAAATCTCCTTGCCCTGCTAATAAGTGACAGATTCCAAGATGACTACTTGTTTACCTATTCTACTTTAAATCGCTTCGCGGCTAGTTTAGCCGTTCAGAGTGATGACAGCGGCGTCACAAAATCGATCTCTGACACTTGATCAAAAATGGGTAAATCAGCCGGGTTTCGGTGGTTCTGCGGTAACCAGAACTACAGAATAGCTTGCTGTTAATTTTGCAGTCGAAAATGTCTGAGTGCCAACTGATTTATGTTTAGCACGCGAATTTATGTTTTGTACAGCAGAAAAAACTTTCAGACTGAACCGACAACACATCAAAAAATAATAAACTAGTCAAAGAGCTGCTCGATTCAGCACCGTCACTAAGCAATATTGAGCTATCCACGTCGCTGGCTAGCCAGCTTTTGAGCGCTAGCCAGTTAAAATGGGCTTGTCACGTGGGATATCACTTGCCACGAAGCAGGTAATAAGAAGGTCCCTTAGTGCTTGAGTGGCAAACCACTGTTAAAGAGCACTTCTAGTGGATAAGAGGGCCAATTGGGCTGGGATTGAAGGTCGGGAGAGCCATTGAGTAGGATGTTTTTGACCAGAAGTGAATATGACCGCGGTGTGAGCACTTTTTCGCCCGAAGGGAGGCTTTTTCAAGTGGAGTACTCTTTAGAGGCCATCAAGCTTGGTTCCACGGCAATCGGGATTGCCACTAGTGAAGGTGTTGTGTTGGGTGTGGAAAAACGTGCAACTTCTCCTCTTTTAGAGGCAGATTCGATTGAAAAGATTGTCGAGGTGGACCGCCACATAGGCTGCGCGATGAGCGGTTTGACTGCAGACGCACGTTCAATGATCGAGCATGCTAGGACGGCAGCGGTGACGCATAATTTGTACTACGACGAGGATATCAGTGTGGAATCTTTGACGCAGTCGGTATGTGACTTGGCATTGAGGTTTGGTGAGGGAGCATCTGGCGAAGAGAGGCTGATGTCGAGACCGTTTGGTGTGGCATTACTGATTGCCGGTTACAACAAGGACACGGGATACCAACTATTTCACGCAGAGCCATCGGGAACGTTTTACCGTTATAATGCCAAGGCGATCGGGTCTGGTTCAGAAGGCGCACAGAGCGAACTGCAGAATGAGTGGCACTCTTCTCTAACGCTCAAAGAAGCGGAACTGCTTGTGCTTAAGATCTTGAAACAAGTTATGGAAGAAAAACTCGACGAAAACAACGCTCAACTGAGTAGCATCACCAAAGAGGACGGGTTCAAAATATATGACGACTCCAAGACAGCAGAAATCATTACAAAACTGAAAGAGCAAGAAGCACAACAGGCGACAGATGATCAGGATGTAGAGATGAGCTGAAAGTCATTTGGCATCGTCTAAAATAGATATATATCAACATACGAGAGGTACATGCACTGCAATGGGCCGGTCTCTCAGTCAACTAGATGTGAGTATTCCGGAATTTCTTTGACCTTGCTATTGAAGAACTTTTCCAACCTGTTGGCGTACTTAAAATATGACGTGTTCTCACCATTGTACAGTCGACAATTATTAAAAATCAATCGTGCGTCGTAGATGAAATTCTCCATTTTTTCGTATCTGTTGTTCTCAAGCTTCACTTCCATTGTGCTCAAATCCATAGGTTCCTTGATGAATTCGTAATAGTCTGGCACTTCTTCTTTATTGACGGGTTGCAAAAATGGCCATGCAGCTGCGTGGTTCTGTAATTCGGTTAGTATATTCTGCATTGCCGCATAGTGAGGTCCCCTTTTTGGTCTTTGGGCCAGTTCATCCATCTCTGGAGTCCAGCCGGCTTCCTTAAGGCCAGGTATACTCATAGGATCTATTGGTTTAATATTCTTCAGGTCTCTAAACACCTTTAAACCTGGCCTTACGACATGGGACTTTGAAATCGTTCTGATCTTTCGCCTTAGTGCCGCTTCTTGCAAAAGCAGTATCTTGGCTGCATCTAAATATCGTATTCGAGGTAGCATTGTGCACTGCATTAATGTACCACCTTCATAATCCTTAATGTACCCCATCCATATGCTCTTTTCCAGCGTTATTTCTTTAGTAAAACCTTGCTTTTTGAAGTAGCCAATAGCATAGTTATCAGCGTATGTCAGGAAATGCTTTATGTTCATCGTGTTTCGTACGTAGTCTTTCAGATGGTTCATTAAATGTGCACCATACCCTCGAACCTGTTCTGTAGAGCTTATAGCACAAAACACAATCTCCGCAAACTGCCTTTTCTCGAAAGGTCTATATGTAATTCCCCCCACCACGGTTAGCGGTTTCCTCACAACTGCCATTGAAAGATGACTTCGATCATAGACTAATCGAGCTATATATTCCTTTGGCATCTTGGGCAATTGCTTCTGAAAGATATTCTTGAGGCCTGTCAACACCATTAGGTTCTCTTTTGTGTTATCATTATTCACCACTCTGAATTCGATCCTCCCCTCTCGTTCTTCGATCACGCTCGCTCTCTCCTTGAATTTATACTCGACGCCATCAAACTCAAACTTTGCTATTCCATTCTCTTCATCCTCAATGACCTGATGCGTAACAGCTGTCGGCTCTGGCGCCTGGTTAGCTCCATCTGCCAAGCCCTCAAGGCCCTTTTCGTTGTTTGGCCCTGCCTCAGTATTCCCTTTTTGTTCGGCTTTATCATCAAGATTAACCAAATTCGACTTTCCAGACTCACTAGACGCTTCAATCCTCTTATCCTCTTCTCCTTGCCTTCCAGTTTCGCCAGCTTCTTTTGGAACATCCTTGGAATCAACCTCAGGGACTGTCTTTGCATTTTTCTCCGCTTCTTGGCTTTCCTTGCTTTGCCCTTCTACTTCAGACAATTTGACTTCGTCTTTAATCTGTTCTTCAACTTTCTCCGGCTGTTGCTTATCATCGTTGGCTGGCTTTTGCTTTTTAAGATCCGGTTCTTCGCCTTTTTCGCCATTTCTGTTCCTGGCTTTTCTACGTTTAGCTACCATCTGAATTTGACAGAGGTCAATGGGTAAGAGATCCTCCGCCGTCAGCAATTCGATCCTTCGTCTCGACTTCTTAGATGTTGAACCTTAAATTGACGTGGTGATCTGCAACTGAAAAATCAACGTCTTCGTGAAAGGCGACTAGTTTAAAGCGTACAGCTCATCATCGATCTCAACGTCGTCGATCTTCCACTGTTCGCTGGCCCTTTCAGCCTCTAGTTGCACTCTGGCAAGGCCACTTAGCTCCTCAATGTATGTGTGATCGTTGAGCGCTGAACGAACAAAATCCCAGCCCTGTAGCTTGTAGGAATCTACCACTGCGGGACAGCATGCGGAACAATGATCATACGCGGGAGTTCTCAACTTGAGGGTGGAAAAGCTGTTTAAAAAGCCGCGAATCTGGTGCGGCAGTTCGCCCAAAATGGTCTCTTCATCGTCTCCTCCGGTTCTTGGCTGTAGGAGGGAGACGAATAGTTCCACTGCCTGGGAAGCTGCCATCAGCGCGACGCCAGGCCGCGTAACGGTACACATCTCATCTAGTGTTCTGTCTCTCATGCTATCCTTAGGTGCAAACACGTCGTGGCAGAAGTAACATCCGAGGCGCGGCCCTTGTACGTCGGAATAATTTCCATGTCTCATTACAAGGTAGCTGTCAAAGCCTAACGCGGCGTTGATCACCATCTTACCCGTGGCGTTACCCATTACGGTTGGCAACCAACGCGTCTCCCGTGAATCCATCAACAGGAATACGACATCGTGTTCCTCGAATAGTTTGCACAGGCGTTCATATGAGGCACGTTCAACCTCCTCGTTTGTGACCGGGTGGCCAATCATGGGAACGCTCAGTTCTACGCCTTCTGCGTCCAACAGAGGAAACACTTTTTTCACAGCTTCAGCTGCCGCCAGTGCTTTGTTCTTGCCAACATCATGAAATTCGAACAATGGTTGCCTCACTGGATTTGATGAAGAAACATATCCATTGTCAACAAACGTTATCTTCCGTACGCCCCACGCCATCAGAGCTCGAGCTACGTAACAACCCAGAGTACCGGATCCAAGAAGTAAAGCCTTCGCTTCCTTAACCTTCTCCAGATCCAGCTCGGGAACTAATCTCCATTTCATCAGCTTGAGGTTGAGATCAACAGTTTGCTCAGCTATCTTCAGAGGATCGATTAAAGAACTGAGATCTACTCCTCTGGGTCCAAGCTTGTTCTGCGTATTTCTTTCCCATCCGCTAAACTGTAAATGCTCGTTACCGCCAATTTGTAGATCATGCAAGGAAAGAGTAAGGACAAAACTGGAGTCTGCCGGCCTTATGAAAAACACTTCGAGAGTGTCCCTATCGGGGCAGTCATGTTTGAATATTGTCAAAAAATTCTTGGTCAATGCACTAGGTATATTATCCAATCGACAAGTGTCCCTTAGTATTAGAGCCTTACATGTACTGGCGTCCAGTCGACTATACGGAATCAGTTCATCTTGATCACTCAAAAGAGCTGCCCAATGACTTACTCGCTCCTCGAACCATCTTTGATATTTCTCTGCAACCTTTAGAGGCCGGCTTTCCAATACTTTGATCGAAAGTGTCTTCTTTAAGAAGCAAGGTACGCAAACCCAGTAATAGAATCGATAACCTTTTAAATCAGCAAAACTGATAACATGAAACGTAACAGACTCGTTTATATTGTTCAGGCCAGCATTGTACGTTTCGGTAGCCCTCTCCTTGACGAATTCCTGCTTATCGAGTGACTTGAACTCTTCGAATCTGTTAAAATTATGCAAAACCCCATGAATTGGCACGCCAGAACCCGCTCTCAAGGACTCCGGCAGAAAGGAACGCTCATTTAAGGACAAAGGCACACTATTTCTCGCTTTGAAAGCGTAAGAGGTATCCAAACATGCAAATAAAGGCTGGCCCCTTGAGTCCAGTTTCAGAACATCAAGTTTTAATCGACACAACTCCTGGAAAAACGTAGCATCCACAAAAGATTGCAAAGGGGATCCATACTTCAGCGTGGCATCCGACATAGCGCTCTGCAAGTTATGATGAGTTACAGGTCCCTCATCTGAGCCCTTCCTCTTAGCCATCTCACAAGATATACCGATAAGAAGGTTCACGTGATGGACTCCAATCGAAAGTAATGTACAGTTAAATAGATGAAGTCTATGTATCCCAGGCCAGATTCGAGTTCTCGAGCTAGGCTACTGTCTCATCATGCCTCCCGTCGTCTAGAGTCATGTCATCAAGCTCATCCAACAACTCATCGATATCGATCTGCGGAGCATCTTCATCATCGTCCTCTTCCATCTCATGCTCTTGCGAAGGATGCGTCTGTTGAGCGTTCTTGTAAAGATTGATGCTTTGTCTTAACTCCGAGTCCTCTTCCAACTCTTGCAGGAAAACTTCATAATCTCTCTCAGCACGCTCCATCTCTTGTCTCTGCGTCCTTGAACTGTAGTCCTGAGAAGCATCGATATCTTTATGTTCTCTTGCCATCCTCTTCAACTTCCAGTTTCTGTTTTTCTTGGTCTTTCTACGGTACAATTTCTTGACTAAAACCACATCGGGAACCTGATCGATATTCAGTTTATCAAATAGGTCCGAATTGTAGTTAGAGTTGGCGATGAAATAGCCCATGACGCTGTCACCGGCATGGCAAAGGGCTCCCAAGTGGGATCTAACGTAGTATTCCTGGTCATTGACACCAAGGTCCGCGGCTCTTGCTACAGTAATGTCTGCGAGAACGTTTTTACCTCTGCTCACTCCTGTGGGTTCCACGTCGAGCACAATGAACTCAATCAGCTGCGAGACATCAGCTAGCGAGCTGAATGGCGACCTCCAGTATACCTGAGCAGATAAGTCAGCGGTCTGCAATGTGTTAGGGTCCAGAAACTGCACAGTATTGGTGACTCTAGAACAGATAACAAACTGTGAAATGTTCCCCAGAGACTTAGCCAATTTGCTAGGTAGAACGACTAGATCGTCCCTACAGATTGGCACGATCTCTACAGAGTAGGAGAATTTATAGGTTGCGCTGCCCGTGTGAACATCCTGCGAAATCAGTTCTTCAGATTTCTTATGCTTGATAGGAACAGCCGAATTCAGGAAATCGATCATCTTCACCGCATGATTTTTCTGTCCATAGAAGAAGTCTAACCCGTCCTTTGTTTCACTAATAGAGATGGTGTCGACATGAGCATTGTGCTTCAAGATCAATTGCTCCAGATACAAAAACGTTCTCTTATGAGGGACCTTCTGTCTGATCTGAACCGTTGCTCTCCATGTGTTGGTTGTATACGACCGTGCACAATCTGGACATTGCATAGCAACCACCACGTACTCAACTTCGAAAGTCTGCTGAATAATAGTGTTGGCAATTGCCTCACCCTGGACAGTAAGCTTCACTCTAATACGTCTGGAGTGTGGTTCCGTCCATATAAAAGATGCGTCGACCAATCTCACCTTGGTCAAACCTTTCAAACGACGCAGACAGATAGCCAACAACTCTCTGGACTCCAATTCCGCTCTCACCCATTGTCCGGGTGGTTGTAAGAACCTCTCACAGTTTCTACAAAACGAAATATTCGCTTCTCTTGGAATACCCTCGGTAATATCCACTGTCATCTTAATACAGTCATAACACATCACCAGGCCTCCGGATCCATCGATGGGAACACCACAGTTGCAACATAAAACGGTGGCAGCCTGCTGCTGCTGCTGCTGCTGCACCTGGTCATGGCTCATATGAGTATAATCCATCATTATAGGTACTCCAGGAAACTTAACTCGACACAAATGAAGACTTTCCACTATTAAAGCTCTTCTCAATCATAGTATAACTCTGCTTTCTAAGCGATGAGCTTGAAAAATTTGCCCATCTTGGTCACGTGAACACATAACACTATCTGTTTGCCTTCTTTCCACCGCTGAATAGCAGACCAAAGGACTTCTTAGAGGCCTTCTGGATCGGTCTGTCATCGTCTTCGTCCTCGGATTCATCACTGTGTGCGTTCTGCTCCTTTGTGCTCGGGGTTGCTTGTACTGTCTTTTGTCTAAGATCCTCTCTCTGGTTCTGCCTCATCTTTCTCTTGAGGGCTACCATTGCCCTCGTGTCATCCTTGGATATCCTGTGAATCCCGCTACTTTGGCTGTTATGTTGTGGCCGTCTTTTCTTCGACAGCGAGCTGACCTTCTTTTCGCTTTGTATGAACTCACCGACCGTATGTATGTCGTCGCGATTCGCTGTGTTCGCCACTGGGTTCAAATTGAGACCTGAGCCAGTTTGCATCACTGGCAGTGTGAAAAATGCAGCTTTGCTGTTGTTCAGCTCAGTAGTGTCGACAGCTTTTTCGGTGCCGAGCCAGCCAAGAACTTTCTTTGTGTTGCGACCAAACGATCGCTGCAGCTTTGCCTGCAGATCTAGCTTCTCCTGAATCTCCTTGGATCTCGACATCGTCAATTGGCGACCCTCTTGGTGGGTTGTTGTAGTTTGTTTATGTTTATATGACAATTTTTCAAGCGCGTACTAAGCTCATCGCAGCCCTGCTTAACGAATTTTCTATACAACAAGCTACTCTATCCTAGGTCCTCAGGCTCTTGTGATCCGTGTTGTTCTTCTTCTTGTGAATTTTCCTTCGTTCGCCGAAATTCTCCTTCTCCATAGCCATCAGTGCTTCCCTCTTGGCCTTTGTAACTTTGTTTAGCGATTTTCGTATGACTGCGGTGTCGTGGACTTTGGTACACTCTTGCATCTTTTTATTGATTCGCGATTCGATCGCCTCGATTCTGGAGATGTCTCGTTGCGTTATGAAGGATACGGCGTCACCACGCCTACCGGCACGCGCGGTACGACCAGACCTGTGGATGTAGACGTCCGGGTCGGAAGGAATGTCGTAGTTGACCACGAGCTCAACCACGGGGATATCCAGACCTCTTGATGCGACGTCCGTGGCTATGAGAACCCTAGCTGCATTCGCACGGAATCTTTGAAGCGAATTGGTCCTCTCCTGCTGGGGCATTTGCGAATGCAAAGAGGCTACTCTGATGTCCAGTGCTCTTAGTGTTCTTCTCATGATTTCTGCTGCCACGGTTCTGTTTACGAAAACTATAGCGCTGGATTCCTTGTACTCCTCGCAGGTCAACAGGTGATAAAGGTAGGCTTCCTTCACATGCTCGGGTACCAGAATATACTCTGTCCTCAGAGTCGATGGTACAGCTACTTTATCAACGCTTTCAACCTCGTAACAGTACAGGGGAGGCTTGTTCTCCTGTTCCGGTGCTTCTTGCAAGGCTCTAACCTGATCGGTAATCGTGGCTGTAAACAGTAACGTCTGTCTCTTGTTCTTTGGCGGAAGCGCACCCACGCATACGTTAAGGTCATTGGCAAAAGTCTTGGTGAGCAGACTATCCGCCTCATCGAGCACTAAAAACTTGACTCGTTTCAATCCACTTACCGTGTCTTCTCCGCTGTTTAGTATATGATGCGCCAGTCTTCCCGGCGTCGCGATGATAAAGTGCGGTCTTCTCTGCAACTCGAGTGCCTGATTCACAATACTTTCACCACCGACCACAATCGATACTCGAATGTTCATATTGCTTCCCAATGCGGTAAACTGTTCGGCGATCTGCATCGCCAGTTCTCTGGTCGGTGTCAACACTACACCAAACATGCCACTAGGATCTTCAGACCATTTGGTAAGCATCGGAGCTGCAAAAGCAATGGTTTTACCAGAACCAGTCTTTGCACCACCAATGCAATCACCACCTTTAAGAATCGGTGGTATGCATGCCTTTTGAATCTGTGTAGGTTGTGTAATTTTCATTGCCATTAGCGAATCTATCAACCATCTGGGAAGACCCAGACTCTTAAAATTCTCAGCAGCCAACTCAGACATCCTCAAAGATCTCCTAACCTTCTCTATGACTTGCGATGAGATGCGATGAGCTGAGATTTACACTGAAATTTTTCAGCTTAAAGTCTTGGCACCTCGAAAAACGATCTACGTCAGTAATTAAAATATCAAAATGTTGATAATATTTACAGGTTTAATCGCAATCCAGCACTCGGATTTGTTACCAGGATTTGCTTCAACACTGGATTGAAAGCATATATATGTAGAATGAACCTTCACGCTGAACTTTCGGTCTCGAAATGCTCGGTGGCCTGTGCGCATTTAGCCATTTTCTGGACCAGAATGTCCACATTTTCTCCTTTCAGCGCACTCATCGGTAGGATGTCCCAGCCATGTTCCTTACAGAAATTTGCGACTTGATTAAACTTGTTTATAGGGTGCTCCTTGTCAAAATCGATGTCAGCTTTGTTGCAAACTACGAGCACATTCTTGGTCTTTGCCTTCTCTATCCCACCCAACTCATTGATAAGAATTTCTAAATCAGCCAATGGGTCATCATTAGCAATGCTAATTACAAATACCCAGCCTTTAGATCGTTCAATATGCCTCAGGAATTCCAAACCCAAACCTTTGTCGCTGGAAGCATCCTTCACAATACCAGGAATATCTGCAACTGTGAAAGACGGTTCTCCCACGCCTAAATCGATTGTGCCTATGGTAGGCGTCAAAGTCGTAAATTCCCAGTGTCCGATCCTTGGTCGCGCATTGGAGATTCTGTTCAGGATTGTAGATTTGCCCGCATTTGGCAGTCCAACTAGACCCAAATCGGCGATGCTTTTAAGCTCTAGCATAAAATACTGCTCTAGACCAGCTCTACCGGCTTTTGCGAATCTTGGGTTTCTGATTAGATTGGTCAGGAAATGCATGTTCCCAAGACCACCTTTCCCGCCCTTTAACAGGCAGATTGGCTTCTTGGTAGGTTTGCCTAGATCAAGACCAAATAAAGGGAACCTGTCTTCTCCGAGCTCTGTGTCATACAGACCGATATCATATGATTCCACTTTCTTCTTTAGATCTGTAAACCAGTCCTTATCGTGATGATACGCTTCATCCTTACCTTTAAAGATCCATCCTTCTCCCGGTCTGTAGGCGTCTCTGAATAGTTGAATAGATCGCGGAACGGGATCCAGCTCGAATCTTCCCCTGCATTGCAATTTTATCATGCTTTTATTCAATACTGACCTCACAGATGATCCATTCCCAGAGCTGAGTCTCTGCTTTTGTATAAAATCTCGAGTAGATTTAGGATCCATGCACCAGCGGATCACCGTACCTACCGGTACAGTGATCAGCATGTCCTTACCGCGGGCACCGTCCAATTGATCTGCCCCGCCATTCGAGCCATCCTCCGCGATATAAGTCGTTCTGAGCTTTGACAGCGAGTTCAAACCTTCCACAGCCTGCACATAGATGCTACCACCGTCACCTCCATCACCGCCATCTGGCGGTCCTATCGATCTGCCGGCATCTCTGAAGAACGACACTGCACCGTCGCCACCACCGCCGCTTCGGCATTTGATAATCCTCACATCGGCAAAGTTACCTTGTCTATTCTTATGCTTATTGAACGTCCCCAAGTACTTCATAGACGTAAAGTTCGCCAGCGAGCTCTCTACATTGATGTAGTGCGTCTCTGGAGGTGTGGAAAGAATCTTGATCGGGAATGTATTTGATTGCTGGCTATCGTCTGTGAGTTCTCCATCACTTTCAGGTAAACTGGACGCTATTCTGGTGTTCCTCTTCGCCTTCTTCAAATGATCAAGCCATTGCTCATTGACCGCTGCTCTTGGTGCATTATCTGGTGCCTTAAAGGACCGTTGGCTATAAAATCGAACATCTAACCGAACCACAGAGCTCTTAAGAGCCCTTCGCATCCTTCTTCGGAGGTTTCCTGTCGCTATAGCTCCATTTGAAGATGGCATGTCATCTCGACCATCGTCTCGTTGCTTATGAGTGAATGAAATACTATACAATTAAAGTTACATGAATGCTGCTGGAAGTCGTCTGACAACGTCTCGCTAGCTGGCATTAGCCACTTGGTTATTGGTGCCATTTTCGAGTCGCTCTTCAAGCTGTAGTTTTGACTTCAAAGAATCTATGTTCTGTAGCATTTTCTTCATCGAGTGAGCACTATCGCCAAACATCCAGTTCTCTATCGAGTCCCACTCTTTCCTCCAGTCATTTACTTCCTTGTTCAGGTCACGTAAAATCCCTTGCAGCGAGTGTCTATTCTCAATGGTGTATTTGGCACGTTCCATCTTGATTTGGTCTAGGTATCCATCCAAGCGATCATTCGCAGCTTCAGGGTCTGTGTTGCAGTCCGCTAGATCCTCCAGGATCGGCTGCAGGGCTTTAGGAGGATTCCACCTGTCTACCACGAATTCTGTCACACTTGGGTCTGCTATTTCAATTTCTTTCACTAAATCGACCGATAGTCGCTCCAGCAGATTGACATATGTCAAGTAATTCCTACTGATAGTTTCAACCAATGTAATAAACTCTGCCAGATTCTCAACGCTTTGCAGTCTTGCGTAGTTGCTGTTACGTCTAGTCCTCTGCAATGCAGCGACCTGAGATTCCCTCGCCTGGTACTTCGCAAACCTTAGATCAACACAGCTCGCCACCAAAGAGCTGTATCCCTCTGACAACGACCGTAAAGCGTTCATTTGACCCGATTCATCCTTGCTAGCATCCGTTAATTCCCGTAAAACTTGCAACACAGCATTCAAATGCTGATAGTTTTCATGCAGTGCTTGCTCCTGCTCACATAGCCTTTCAAAACAACTATTGTCCATCAATTGATACAGCTCTCGACTCGGTATAGGCAACACTCTCTCTAGCTATCGCTTTTCTTGTAGGTATAGTAAGGTTGATAGTGAACTGTACTCATGTATATTTGTGATGCGCTTGACAACAACAGCTGATCTTGAGTAATACCAAGGCAGGCAGTCAGTTACGTTCCCGATGAACCCTGAAGATCAGATTTCGGTGGTGCAAGATATTAGACTGAGTTTGAGAAGGTCGGCGACCAAGCTGTCCAAGTTAAAGCTGTACAAATCGTCCAAATGGGCTGCTGAAGCACTGTGTGGCATGATAGAGGTATCGAATCTGAACATAACAGATGCTACTGGTTCTGGCAGAGGAGATAATCAAAATTACCAGGTTTTTTCCGAGCTTTCGGAGCAGGAATACGATTTGTATCTGCTGGCGTCGACGCTGTTCGATTGTAAAGAGTTTGATCGATGTGCTTTCTTTCTGAAAGAGGTTTCAAATCCATGTCTGAAGTTCCTTAAACTGTATGCTGAATATCTGAGCTGGGATAGCAAAGTGCGAAACAGTACGGAGGATATTCTAACGTCTGGCAAGACACCGAAGCATATGATCCGCAATGCAAATCATATGAATGATTCTAGTGGGGACTTTGGACCGCGAGGGGGATCAAAGTCTTCCCTCTCAGGCGATGGGCAACAGGCAGATTCGCCGATTATCATGAAGGAATTAACGTCGTTCCTCGAAAAGGCTGAAACTCACGAGACGGGTTCCAACATCGGTATAGCATTGTTATATTACCTTAAGGGCATATTACTCAAGCACGACGATAACAAGAGTGAGGCAAGTTCATGTTTTCTTCGATCACTATCTTTATATTCTTACAACTGGACTTGCTGGACTGAGTTGTTGGACTGTCTGTCAAGATCAGATGAATCACTTTTGCTGCTGAAACACATAGAAAGCAAATTGAAGCTGCAATCAAATGATAATATAGGTTCACAAGGCTCGATCCAGGATAATGTTATGATGAAATTCTTTCGGGTTGCCCTTTTTTTGGAGTTTAGTGGAAATGTTGATGTTTTCATCGAGGAACTACACTATTTGCATTCAATATTCCCCAACTTTACATATCTCAAAGCACAGAATGCGTTGATCAACTACAACTACATGGATTATGTGAACGCAGAGAACCTGTTTGATCAAATCGTCAAATCTGACCCGTACCGATTAGATGATCTTGATACCTACTCCAATATACTGTACGTCATGCAAAAGCATTCCAAGCTCGCTTACCTGGCACAATTCACATCTCACGTCGATAAA
This sequence comes from Torulaspora indica, assembly GCA_931305995.1. Classification (NCBI taxonomy): domain Eukaryota; kingdom Fungi; phylum Ascomycota; class Saccharomycetes; order Saccharomycetales; family Saccharomycetaceae; genus Torulaspora; species Torulaspora indica. Next base: position 115,092 of record CAKNUP010000010.1, on the reverse strand, counting down.
TTTCGACCGGAGACATGTTGTGCTATAGCAAATTACTACAGCGCTAGACAGGAGCACGAAAAATCGATCATGTACTTTAGGAGAGCTCTCACTTTGAACAGAAATTGCACGAGCGCATGGACGCTGATGGGTCACGAATTTGTTGAGCTGCGGAACTCTCACGCAGCGATCGAGTGCTACCGCAGAGCTGTGGACATAAATCCCAAGGATTTTAAAGCATGGTACGGTTTGGGCCAAGCGTACGAGGTCCTTGACATGTACCTTTACTCGTTATACTACTTTCAAAAAGCATGCACACTTAAGCCACTGGACAGACGTATGTGGCAAGCTCTAGCATCATGTTATTCGAAAGTCGGAAACAGACAGGAAGCAATAAAGTGCTACGAAAGGGCACTACAGCTTTCCCTAAACGTGGATCAGGACAGTGTCCTCTTTTACCGTTTGGCAGAGCTCTACGAACAGATTCATGACCTGGCAAACTGCAAAAAATTCATGGTAAAGTGCGTAGAAGTAGAGGAGGCTACTGAAGGACTGATAACTGACGAAACCACCAAGGCGAGACTCTGGCTGGCAAAGTTCGAGGCCAAGCGGAAGAACTACGAACAAGCATACAACTATGCCGTAGGAGTGTCCCACGGTACGTCTCAAGAGATTGAAGAGGCAAGATCGATAGCTAGAGAGTGTAGACAGAGGATTCAATAGGCTCCATAATAGCTTTAGCTTTATGCCGTATCTAGCGGCATCGTTAGCGGCTATCATCAGCACTGAGCACGAATACCACTAATACAAAAAATAGCCGCCGAATACAGATCAAATTCCGCACGTGACATAAACTAAATCACTCTTGACGCAGGAAACCTCACTTTAGACGGGCTAATACATATAGCCGCCGAAATAGCCGCCGATATAGCCGCCGATATATGATGGTTCAAAGGCGTTAGACAGATCACGTGTAGAGTCTATAAGAAAGGTGGCGGGTATATAAGAGCTGTAGTAGCACACCTTTATTTCCAGGAGTGACGACAGATAATCATTCTTCTTCCTCACTTGAATCGCTGTCTGAGTAAATCGAATTGTATGATGGTGAATCTTGACCTACTGCTGAACATGTGGTTTCAGACTCAGTTTCATCGTCCTGAATCCACTGTTCCAGCGCAATATCGTTAACTTTCTGTAAATTATGACCCATTCCAAAACACTTGAGTCGGTTACGCAGAACCATTATGCGTTTTAAATTTGTACTTGACAATAAAAACCTCTTCTCTAGTGTTCTCTTGCCGACGGAAAAGTATCTTTCCGCACCAACTGTGGATAGCTTCGTATAATGGAAAGATAGAGCCAACTCGAATAGGCCTGGATATCTATCTTGGTTTGCGATCCAGTAGTCGAGATAACTGATGTTGCTTTGAACTGGTTCTTCCAGATAAAGCTCCCATTCACTTTTGGAGTTCATGCCATTAACAAGATACTTGCGATGTTGTCTACGCAGTTGCTTGCAAATCTTATAACTTCTGCTGCGTGGATCCAAGGTAGCATCGATTTCTCCATTTACCTGACAGTTCCTGTTTTTCTTTACTCTATTCCTGAAATTGGAAAGATAGTACTCCACATATCTTTTCGAAAGATCCAGTTTCTGCTGAAAGTCCTCTTCGAAAGCACCCTTTAGGATCGCAGTTTTACAAAATGGTTGCAAAAGATGCGCTACCCAATATCCTGGTTCGGCAAATGCAAAGTTCATGTATTCCTTGAACGTGGGAAATGCGTCTTCGACGATTGCAAGTAGATTGGTTAGTACGCTTGGTTCCACGGAAGATAAATGCCTCTTTTTAAGACCTAAAATCCGTAAATGATCGACGTCAGTTGAGCCATTCCTTACTTCCCAGCATGAGTGGAAGAAATTCTCAATTTGAAGATAGTACTCAATGCCAGTTGGTAGATTATTGAACATTTCATCGTGTAGCAGCATTGTGTAATCGTCGAATATTCGAGTAACACGAAGGAATATCTTGAGAAGCTCTATTTCAGATGGCTCGTAGCAGAATAAAGACATATCATCCGATGTGAGGTGGCATCTCTTGTCCAATCGATTCTCAAAGTAAAAATCCTTGAGGCGTCCTGTCAGCTTCAAAAACATGGAAAGCTGTCTATACCGGGATATAGAATGAATCCAATCATACCTTGGGATGGTTATTGAAGTAAACTCCCTCATCTTATTTCTGATGAAGACATTTTTCTCCAAAATATCAGTTAATCGATCTATTCTGGATAATAAAGAGCGCTCAGATTTCTCAAATCCAGCCATTACATCTTGGAAAACTTGGTTTAGTTGTTGGTACATGCATCTTACTTTTACCAGCCCTCCTTCCTTATTGACTCCTGGCGCGCCTTTCATGTCATGGTCCAGCTCGCGAAGCATGGACATGTTGTTGCAACCATCTTTAACGGTAACACTGCTGATTTTGCTCCCAATTGAAAACTTTCCTAGGGATCTCAATAAAGCCTCCTTCGAAATACTATCTGTACATCTTTCTTCGCTTAAATCCACAAAATTTATAATGTGAAGATTTGGAGCTCCATTGATTGATACATCTCGGATAGTCAGTTTATCTCTGCCCCTGCGCAAATTAGGGCAGAACGAGACAAGAATGACTAGATAGCACCCTTGATCCAACGAAGACCACATGTCTAGAACGATATTGAAATTTAGACTTTCTCAGCGTATCTCTCATTTGAAGGTTAAATTGCTCTTCATATTTCTCCAGAGTGGATACTAATTCTTTCCTCGAGGAGATGTAGTTATTATAACTTGTGGCAGCGGAAAAGTTGAGCAATTTCCTGAAAGCAGGAGCTTCGACTGTACTAAATGGAATAATAGTCTCAATGAACAAATTCAACTGGTTTATTTTGAGCTCGTTTGCGCACATGAAATTTAGCAACTCGCGTCTGAACCGGGACGACACCTTATTTATTGGAAGAACCTCTTTGACGTCACTAAGCTCCGGTTGAACATTTTTCAGCTTCGTTCTAAATAGCTCAAAATCCTGCTTGTGGTTTCTTCTGAGATGTAAGATGATGTTGGACGAGGTCGGATTGCCTTGGAGTGTAAAAACATGTCTGCAGTCGTCATACTTACAGATCGCGTGCGGTTCATGTGCAGCGTATTTGGTAACCCAAATACCATAAGGAGATGTTTTAAGCCACGTCTCAAGCTTTGCCAGATCACTTTCTGGCACATTTTGTTCAGTAGTATGTTCAATATCCGGTTTATCGAAAGGATTCATGGAAAATTCGTCAAACCCGAACTTATATTTGCTCTTGAATGCTTCCTCAGAGCTTAAAGTCACAGCGTCATCACTCTCGCTGGCTAACATTTCACTGCTATGTTCCTCACTGCTCTTCGTTGGGGTATGACTATAAAATTGCTGAGGCTGAAGAGACAAATCACGGTGTCTTGGACCGCAAACCAAGCTGTTGGCCGGAAAATTCATAATCTGTTGTACGACTAGCGTACCCACTTTCTCTAGTGGTATTTCAGACATATTCTGTCTAACAACGATGGCATTTTCGTGCGATTCTTGAGGGATAGACACGCTCTGAGCTATTTCCGTCGATTTCCCCATATTAATACATTGTTTCACTCCACTTTCGGCAGTCTGACTGCCATTTGGGAGTGAATGGACATGCTCAATAGATTTTTTCGAGAACTGATTTCAATCCTGTTGCTCATCTCCTGAAACCCTATCAACTTCATTGCTGTCGGAAAAATCTTGCCCATCTAGCGGATCTTCTAAGAAACTATCAGGACTTTGAGAGATGAGAGTATCAGAACAACTAAGCTCGTCAGGGGAGTATGTTCTCGAGCTATCCTTGCTTGCTGCACCACTACCCAGTTGTTTGTACTTGTGCTTTTTCCTCGTTTTAGGACTATACATTGAAACGGATCGAATCCACCCCGACTAAGTCATTTGAAGACTAGAAATGGTGGAATAGAAGTGATGAAGGTGTTGTTTATATCAGTGTTATAAGCTTACGCGTTCCGCTTACCACTTAACGCGTTGTGTTTTCGCGTTTGTATTTGTCACTAAACACGGGTTCTCGTCAAGTGCGTTTAATCACTCGATACGTATCATTTTCGCTAGTGCTATCTAGTATAGTGAAGAACTAGAGCTATAGCTCATCGCACTTAAACAAGTGGAATCTGTCCTAGCGAGTCCGCCACTGTGCTCTTAGCTTACCCTGGGTCAGGTTCTACACGCTAGGGATATTCTGATTATGAGCGATCAAATTCCTCCAGGTTCTGGAAAGCAAAAAAACGACCATGATTCAAGATCGATGGGATCTCTGCCGCCTCCTCCGCCTACTGAACTCGATGGGAATGGACTACCTCCTCCGCCACCAGGATTCGATGATGGAGGTGTACCTCCTCCACCTCCTCCTCCTGGTTTCGAACATGATATTTTACAGCCTCCTCCTCCACCTCCGGACTTCGATTCAGATATCACAGAGACGCAAATTGTGCTAGCAGGTTCTTCTACTGACGATTTGAATGGCAAAGAAGGAGCTAAGCTTAATAACGATTCGATGAGAACATCAGACCATAAGAGAAAGGTAGAAAGCCGCTACGCTAACAACAGTCAGAGGAAACGTCTAAAGAAGGAGAAGAAAAGGTTCAAAAAAGCAAGAGTTGCAACTCAGAAACCGGAAATGCCGCCTGAACATTTGCGAAAGATTATCGATACTCATTCGGATATGGCATCCAAACGATTTAACTACGATAAAAGGGCCTTTTTGGGAGCTTTAAAGTACATGCCTCATGCTATGCTTAAACTTTTGGAAAACATGCCACAACCTTGGGAAGCAGTAAAGGAGGTCAAGGTTCTTTACCATGTGACAGGAGCTATCACATTTGTGAATGAGATTCCCAGGGTCATAGAGCCCGTATATACTGCCCAGTGGGCGACGATGTGGTTGGCAATGAGACGAGAAAAACGAGATAGATCTCATTTCAAGCGAATGAGGTTCCCAGCTTTTGATGATGATGAACCGCCTTTGTCATATGCACAAAACATATTGGTGTGCGAACCCTTAGATCCTATGCATTTGGAGCTCGACAAATATGAAGATAAATCTGTAAGGGATTGGTTGTACGACAGCCGACCTCTGGCCAATGATGAGGATAAGGTCAACGGCTCTTCATATAAGACGTGGTTTTTGCCGCCAGCAGTTATGGCAAACCTGCAAAGATTGGCCACTCCTTTGAGAGACGAAATTCAGGATTCAAACTATTATTATCTTTATGATAAGAAGGCTTTTCTAACATCGAAAGCCCTCAATACAGCAATTCCGGGTGGACCGAAATTTGAACCGTTATATCCTCACGAGGAGGAGGAAGATTTCAATGAATTTAACTCTATTGATAGAATTATTTTTCGAGTTCCAATACGAAGTGAGTACAGAATAGCATTCCCCCATCTCTATAACTCGCGCCCTCGGTCAGTGGAAATATCCTGGTATGGTGATCCTATTTCCTGCCTGATAAAGAACCAGAGCGACGCAGAAAGCCCCGCATTTTACTTTCATTCCTCTTTAAATCCCATAGTATCGGAACAAAGTGAAAAGACCAATATTAACAAACTTTCTAATGATCAAATTTCACTTCCCCAAGAGCTGATTCCCCCAATGGCTGATGAAGAGCTCGTTCTTCCTGATAGCAAAGATGCCTTCGAATTATTCTTTTCTCCATTTCCATTTAATAGAAATTCTGGAAAAATGGTCAGAGCTCAGGATGTCCCACTGATCAAAAATTGGTACCTTCAGCATCCTGATGAAGAATATCCGATCAAGATCAGAGTCTCCCATCAAAAGCTGCTAAAGACGTATGTTTTGAATGAGCTAAAAACGAAGAATGGCACTAGCACCAGAAAGATCAAACTTCTAAAGGATTTCAGAAATACCAAGTACTTCCAGCAGACGACGATAGATTGGGTGGAAGCAGGTCTTCAATTGTGTCGCCAAGGGCACAATATGCTCAATTTACTTATTCATCGCAGGGGTCTAACATATCTCCATCTAGATTACAATTTCAATTTGAAGCCAACGAAGACTTTGACTACCAAAGAACGTAAGAAGTCAAGGTTCGGTAACGCTTTTCATCTGATAAGGGAATTACTGAAGGTCATCAAATTACTTGTAGACTCTCATGTGCAATATCGGCTTGGTAATGTCGACTCTTTCCAATTGGCGGACGCAATATATTACATTTTAAATCACCTTGGTCAGCTTACGGGAATTTACAGATACAAGTACAAGGTAATGCATCAAATTCGTGCGTGTAAGGATCTTAAGCATCTGGTATATTTCAGATTTAATAAGATAATAGGGAAAGGTCCTGGATGTGGCTTTTGGCAACCGGCATGGAGAGTGTGGATATTCTTTATGAGAGGTATCATTCCGCTTCTGGAAAGATGGCTTGGTAACCTTCTCACTCGGCAATTCGAGGGTAGGTCCAACGAGATTATCAAAACGACAACGAAACAAAGAGCGGAGGCATATTATGATTTAGAACTTCGAGCCTCAGTAATGAAGGATATTTTAGAAATGATTCCTGAAGGAATTAGACAAAAAAAGGCACGAACAGTTTTGCAGCATCTGAGCGAAGCCTGGAGGTGTTGGAAGGCAAATATACCATGGGATGTTCCAGGAATGCCCGAGCCGATCAAGAACATTATCGAGAGGTATATAAAAGCCAAAGCTAATGGCTGGATCTCTGCGGCTCATCACAACCGGGAACGAATGAGACGGGGTGCACACGTCGAAAAGACTGTTGTTAAAAAGAACTTAGGAAGATTGACGAGGCTCTGGGTGAAAAATGAACAAGAAAGACAACAGTTGATCGAAAAGAATGGCCCCGAAATTCAGCCAGACGAAGCAACAGCAATCTTCTCCACAATGGTCAACTGGCTCGAATCGCGCAACTTCTCACCCATACCGTTCCCTCCCTTGGCGTACAAGAATGACACCAAGATTCTCGTTCTAGCGCTAGAGAATTTAAAGGATGTTTACAGTTCAAAAGTAAGACTAAACTCAACCGAACGTGAAGAACTGGCTTTAATTGAAGAAGCATTTGATAATCCACACGAAACTCTGAATAGGATTAAAAAATATCTCCTGACTCAAAGAGTTTTCAAGTCGATTGATCTGAAAATGGTCGATCACTATCGAACAATATCCCCGGTCTTCGCTGTGGATCCTTTGGAAAAAATTACAGACGCATATTTGGATCAGTACCTATGGTATGAAGCTGATGAAAGGAACCTCTTCCCTAATTGGATAAAACCGAGCGATGCTGAAATACCTCCTCTGCTTGTATACAAATGGTGTCAAGGTTTGAACAACCTTACTGACGTCTGGAACGTCTCTGATGGCCAGTCAACTGCAATTTTAGAAACCGAGTTAGGAGAAATGGCAGAAAAAGTGGATTTTACTCTGCTAAATAGATTATTGAGACTGATTGTAGATCCCAACATTGCGGATTATATGACTGCCAAAAATAATGTGGTTCTAAACTACAAAGATATGGCCCATGTTAATAAATATGGTCTGATCAGAGGGCTACAATTTGCTTCCTTCATATATCAGTATTACGGTTTGGTTATGGATCTCATCTTGCTTGGCCCAGAAAGGGCAAGCGATTTGGCAGGTAGGCCTGAAAGTCCCAACGATTTTATGCAATTTAAAGATATCGAAACAGAGATAAAAAACCCGATTAGGCTATATGCTCGCTATCTGGACAAGGTGTACATTTTATTCCACTTTGAGGAGAAGGAGGCTGACGAACTCACAGAGGACTATCTGTCGGAGAACCCTGATCCCAATTTTGCAAATGCGGTGGGCTACAATAACAAAAAATGTTGGCCAAGAGATGCACGCATGAGGTTGATGCGTCAAGATGTCAACTTGGGTCGAGCAATTTTTTGGGAGATAGAAAGTCGGATACCCTCATCATTGGCAGTGCTCAAGTGGGAGAGCAGTTTCGTTTCCGTCTACAGCAAAGATAATCCTAATTTACTATTCACAATGTGTGGCTTTGAAGTGCGCATTTTGCCAAAGCACAGATTAGACGAGGTCATCTCTACCGGTGAAGGTGTTTGGGATCTTTTGGATGATAATACGAAGGAAAGAACCGCTAAGGCATACCTCAAAGTGTCTCAGGAGGCCATCGACGATTTTGATAGCAAGATTCGTGGTATACTGATGGCATCGGGATCTACAACGTTTACTAAAATTGCAGCAAAGTGGAATACTGCTTTACTTTCACTTTTTGCATACTTCAGAGAAGCGATTTTAGCAACGGATTCTCTGCTGGACGTCCTGGTAAAATCAGAAACACGCATCCAGAATAGAGTCAAGCTGGGCTTGAATTCCAAGATGCCAACGCGTTTTCCGCCGGCTGTTTTCTACACTCCTAAGGAGCTTGGAGGTCTAGGGATGATTAGCGCTTCTCACATTCTAATCCCAGCTTCTGATTTGACATGGTCGAAGCAAACGGAAACTGGGGTTACACACTTTAGGTCAGGCATGAGTCATGAGGATGAAAAGTTGATACCCACCATATTTCGATACATTACAACGTGGGAAAACGAGTTTTTAGATTCTCGAAGAGTCTGGGCGGAATACGCTGCTAAAAGGCATGAGGCTCTACAGCAGAATCGTAGGCTCGCATTTGAGGAACTGGAAGGATCTTGGGACAGAGGTATACCAAGGATCAGTACCTTGTTTCAAAAGGACCGCCATATCTTAGCCTATGACAGAGGGCATCGTGTGCGCAGAGAGTTCAAGAGTTTTTCATTAGAACGAAATAGTCCTTTTTGGTGGACGAATTCTCACCACGATGGTAAACTATGGAATCTAAACGCATACCGAACTGATGTCATTCAGGCTCTTGGAGGTATAGAAACCATTTTGGAACATACTTTATTCAAGGGTACTGGATTCAGTTCTTGGGAGGGTCTTTTCTGGGAAAAAGCTTCCGGATTCGAGGACTCTATGCAGTTCAAAAAACTTACGCATGCTCAGAGAACCGGTCTCAGTCAGATCCCCAACCGTCGATTTACTTTATGGTGGTCACCTACAATTAACCGGGCCAATGTTTACGTCGGATTTTTGGTCCAGCTAGATCTTACTGGAATATTTCTGCACGGAAAGATACCGACCTTAAAGATTTCTCTGATACAGATTTTCCGCGCACATCTGTGGCAAAAGATTCATGAAAGTATCGTCTTTGATTTCTGTCAGATATTGGACGGAGAGTTAGATGTGCTCCAGATTGAAACCGTGACTAAGGAAGCAGTACATCCGCGTAAATCTTACAAAATGAATTCTTCAGCTGCGGACGTTACCATGACCAGCATGTATCAGTGGGCTGTATCTAAACCTTCGTTACTGCATGATTCGAAAGATTCATTCGATGCTACTTATTCAAAGAAAATGTGGTTCGATGTTCAGCTGCGGTATGGTGATTATGATTCTCACGACATATCGAGGTATGTTCGTGCTAAGTTTCTTGACTATACCACTGATAATGTCAGCATGTACCCTTCTGCAACAGGCATCATGATTGGGATCGATCTCGCTTACAACATGTATGATGCATATGGAAATTGGTTTAGCGGCCTGAAACCTCTGGTTCAGAATGGTATGCGGACCATAATGAAAGCCAATCCTGCTCTCTATGTTTTACGTGAACGCATTAGGAAAGGTCTTCAAATATACCAGTCAAATATACAAGAGCCTTTCCTCAACTCTTCGAACTACGCAGAACTATTCAGCGATGACATTAAGCTCTTTGTTGATGATACGAACGTGTACAGGGTGGCAGTTCACAGAACACTCGAGGGCAACGTCGCGACGAAACCTATAAATGGCTGTGTTTTTACCTTGAATCCCAAAACTGGCCATCTATTTCTGAAAATCATCCACACCTCAGTTTGGGCTGGTCAAAAGCGTTTGAGTCAACTAGCCAAATGGAAGACCGCAGAAGAGGTGAGCGCACTGATCCGGTCTTTACCTAAGGAAGAGCAGCCCAAGCAAATAATTGTTACTCGTAAGGCTATGCTTGATCCATTAGAGGTGCACATGTTAGACTTTCCTAACATTGCAATTAGACCTACTGAGCTGCGATTACCCTTTTCCGCTTCTTTAGCTATCGACAAATTGTCTGACGTAGTTCTGAAAGCGACAGAACCGCAAATGGTGCTCTTCAACATTTATGACGATTGGCTAGAGAGGGTTTCATCATACACTGCATTTTCAAGATTGATTCTGCTTTTGAGAGGCCTGAAAACGGACGAAGAACAAGCGAAAATGATCTTACTTGGTGATCCGACAATCCCTATAAAGCCTCACCATCTATGGCCTTCATTTTCTGATGAGAAATGGATCGACATTGAAGCTAAGATGCGTGATTTGATTCTAGGTGCCTATGGAAAGAAGTACAATGTCAATATCTCTGCTTTAACTCAAACTGAAATTAAAGATTTGATACTGGGCCAGAATATCAAGGCACCTTCAGTCAAAAGACAGAAAATGGCTGAGCTTGAGGCAGCAAGGATTGAAGATCATGCTGATAATCTCGATGCCGGAGCATCTAGCGTTATGAAAACTAAGACCGTCAATGCCCAGGGTGAGGAAATAGTTGTTGTTACGTCTGCAAATTACGAAAACGAAGCGTTCTCATCAAAAAACGAATGGAGGAAAAACGCTATTGCGAACAGTTTATTATACTTGAAGCTTAACAACATATACGTTGCCTCAGACGACTTCATTGAGGAGAAGGACGTTTTCGTCTTACCGAGAAATTTGCTCAAGAAGTTTGTTGAAATATCGGATGTGAAAATCCAAGTTGCCGCCTACATGTATGGCTGTTCTTCACCAGAGCACCCGAATGTCAAAGAAATACGCACTATAGCCTTGTGTCCGCAACTGGGTAATAGCAACTCAGTTCGAATTTGCAACGCTCCTATCACTGAAAATCAACCAGAGCTCGAAGGTCTACAGCTGCTGGGCTGGGTCCACACTCAGATGCAGGACCTGAAATTCATGACAGCCACAGAAGTAGCAACACATACCAAGGTGTTTGCCTCTCGCTTCAAAGAAACAATAGATTTAACCGTTTCTCTATTACCTGGTTGTGTGTCCCTTGCAGCGTACAATTTGACCGATGAGGGCTACAACTGGGGTATTCAAAACCAGGACGCGGCCGGCATCATATTAGAAGGCTTTGATCCAGGCTTCAGCGAACACGCTCAACTTCTACTTTCCGAGAGATTCATGGGAAACTTTTTAGTTCCATCCGGTGATATGTGGAATTACACTTTCATGGGAGCAAGCTTCACAGAGGAGCTGCGATATGATATGAAGATCGGCATCCCATTGGAGTTCTACAACGAAACACATCGCGTCACTCATTTCCTGCAATTCAACGCTATCAATGAGGATGACGCCGTCGAAGCTGAACAAGAAGATCCATTCGCCTGAGAGTATCCCAAGCATGCTCAACAGGATTGTAAAATTATATATAAACAAAATCTCGAAGTATACTGATATCTTGATCGTAGTCCGCAATCTCTAGCTGTAGCCATATTTCAGCTCATCGACTTGAAAATACAGTAATCAACTGATGAGGGCATAGAACATGAGACAGGCTGCTGAAACACAACATAGAAGGGAACTACACGAGTATGGATTACATTCAGAGGTGATGGAATCATTTAGCGATCGATTGCTCCGTAAAAGAGCTGCATTACTGCGTAGCATTCCGAAGGCTGACAAACGTCGAGACGATGGTAATGAAACAAGAAAACAAGTTGCTTTGGAACGAGTTACCGATCATAGCAATCTTACAGCGGCGGTCCACCGTTCAGTCAAACAGCTTATTAAGTTAGGCTTCACCTTTTCACAAATTATAGATGGATCCGGTGTCAGCGAGGCTTTTCTGAGGCAAGCATATAGAGAGCTCTCTTTAGATCTGCCGAACGAGCCGGAGAAGCGCCAGGGTGATAGCCATTCCACTGGTTATCTTACAACAAGATGTACCGTGCCAAAGAAAGAGAACAGTCTCAGTCCGTCACCGGAAGGATCACATCAACGCACTGAGAAACGAACAACGAGGAAGATTGAGCCAGAGCTGCGGCTGTTTATGTTAAAAATGAGACTTGAGATCAACAGACTGCGATCTCTGGCAAAACAGCCTGAACTTGCCGAGCAACTCAAACAAAATGACGCTCAATCAGCAATTCAAAAGCTAAAAGACACGATCTACTCGAACCTCCATGAGTTCTTCAATCAAGTGGAGGTAGTCCATTCCACTCAAGATGATGAACCTTCCAAGAGAGCACAAGACGTTGTAGATTCAACATTGGAACGATCGCCGAAGAAAGCCAAGACCCGGAAGCTCCACGAAATAGAATCAGAGCCTAGCGATAAAGAGAATCTCGAGCCCGATCAGAGAACGGACCCGTCAATGGTATGTAACTTGGTGCACAGCTAGACTTCAGCAAATTACTAACTTTATCGCCTCCATTTCGCGAACGCCTTCTTCGGCTTGTCAAGCTACTAACTGCCGAAGAGGGCAGGGACCTGTACAGCCAAACACGCAGCCTTTCGTACCGTATCGACCCGTGGTTGCTACTCGCGTAGCCAGAAGCGGGTGATCCATTATTGCATCGACCGCGCAGCGGGCAGAGACCCGGCTAGAACACATAAAAGATGGGATTGCCAGCCACTAGACCATAACGCGGCCATCCCATTAGGACTCTCTTGCTTATATAGTATGATAGTACTCTTATCAACGATGCCACGTGATATAGTCTCTTATTTAGACCTCTAGAAGCAAGATCGGATCTTTTACACAATGATTCACCACTCGGAGAGTGGGATTTAAGGAGGAGAAGCACTCTTGGAACCGGTTGGCAGTCTTATTGTCTGCTCAAGTGCTATCTCGAGTGTTAGGATGCCGACGACGCCAGAAAAGAAGAGATCTGGACACCTGGTGGCGTCGCCTGAAGGAAGAGTCTCGGCGGCAACTAAGAAACCTAGTACCGTTGGGTCGAAACGAAAGAGGAAATATCAATTTGCACCTGTTGACACGCTGGGAAACCGTGGAAGCGATGAACCGAATGTTCTCCGAGCAATTTCGGTCTCTCAGGTAAGAAACAGCACTATAGTTAAGCCATTGGGACAAGAAAAGAAAACCAGCGAGTCCAAGCTGCATGGTTCTGTGGCAATATCCAAGGTTAAACATGATGCAAGAGAATGTGGAGTACCGAGTAATGGAGCGGACGAGATGCCGAGCGAAAAGGTGATTTGGCAATATTCGCCGGTACGAGAGGAGAATTCGGATAAAGTTGGCAGTTCACATGGAAATTCTGAAGATTGGCTGGAATCTGATAGATTTGAGGAACCATCTTCCACTCCAATGGTGCCTAGAAGGCTGAAGAGCGTTCTTAGTTTTGCAAACATTAGTGAACGCGAACAAACAGATAGTGCTTGTCCAATGTCTGTCTCAGCTCGCAACTCGACAAGATCTAGGGGTGCCACAGAAAGCTTGAAGGAGTCTTTAAGGGATATCGATGATATTTTGGATGATATGGAAGGGGACGTGACACTAAAGCGGAATGTGTCTAAGATAAGTCAGATACCGTCTTCTCCAAGCCGCATGAAGGAGCAGGAAAAGGACAAAACAACGGATAAAAATTCTGATGGAGATGGTGCTTACGCGTCGAGCGACGGAGATGATTCGTTGATCAATATTTTGACGCAAAAACCATCTGAACGGCAAACTAGTGCAACGCCAGCCATTGATTCTGATCTATTGGACGATTCTCTAGTAGATTACTTCGATGAAGCGAATAACAGGAAGGCAGGAGAGATCTGCAAGGACGACTTAGATAATGTCGAGGCGAGGCTGTCACAGAGCTTGAGAATTCCTGAGGCTGATTCACGACCGGAGTCCGAGACAAAAATGGACGAGTACGTAAAGCTAGCGAGCTTTCCCAGCCGACGGAAAGGTATAGAGAGGTTCGTGGTTACGAAGACTACTGAGATAACTCTTCCGAAGATCGGACGCCAGAAAATATTATCTTGCATTGATGAACATGGGAAAAATACCTCTGTCATCGTACGACATCCATGGATATACTTAGAGTTTGCGGAAGGAGATGTTATACACATTATTGAGGGTCAGAACTTTGAGAATAAAAAGCTGCTATCCGATGACAAAGACCCCAAGACGCAGCTTGTGAATGATAATCTATTGATATTAAACCCTGATTTGCTTCTTTCGGCAACTGAAGTAGGAGGTTCTATCGAATGTTTAAGGAGAGCGGTCCTGCAGTCAGTATTGGAAGATTCGAAATGTGAACCAAGTATTTTCATGATAGTTGGTAATATTGTTCATGAGCTACTACAAAGCACTTTAATTTACATGGTGAATCATAAGACTCTTACGATGGACTTCTTAGAGAAAAAACTTGATTCACTGTTAGAAGAATTCTCGTTTGCTATCTTATTATGCAATGCGAGTATAGAAACCATCAGGAAGGAAATAATTGAACTTCACTTCAAGAACATTCACAACTTGGTCACTAGATATGTGAAAAAGGGGAATTATGGTTGCTATGTGTCTGTCTCTGGTACGAGCCGAACCGACCCATTGTCGATAGCGAACGTGATTGACAGAGAGGAAAGTGTCTGGTCGCCGCTATATGGCCTTAAAGGTTTCCTAGATGTGACATTAGACGTCCTTTGCAAGAAGACGCGGTCAATAGTACCTCTTGAGATTAAAACGGGCAAACACAAAGGCATCTCGCATGAAGCCCAAGGGCTCATCTATACACTTCTGCTCAATGACAAGTATGAGGTCCCTTTTGAATTTTTTCTCTTACTGTACACTAGACACAATGAAATGATAAAACATCCTTATACGGTTCATTCAATCAAGCATGTCCTCATGTTTCGAAACCAAATGGCAACTAAACTAAAATACAGATTAAAGGAATTCAAAAAGGGTGGACCAATCGGTGAAATTTGGCCTCCACTTTTACAAAGCTCTTTTTGTGATACCTGTCGGCTGAAAGCTCCTTGCATGGTGATAAACAATTTAGTCGAAGATGGTACCGCAGAATCGAGCGGCCTTAAGAAAGAGGACTACGAATATCTGACCAGTCATCTGGCGGCAAACCATTCTGAAAATGGTCGTTTTTTTAAAAAATACAACGAACTAATAACTCAGGAAGAATCCTCGACACAATTTATCAACAAAAGCCTTTTTCTTCTAAGCAGCGAAGTTCACGAATCGCAAGGTGGTCATTGTCTGGCAAATCTAAAAGTTGTAAGCTCTACGAATAATCCAGTAGATAAGAGTTCTTTCCTTCATGTTTTTACCAGGACAAAAGAAGGTTCACGATCGATGCTCTACGCCCAGCTGCAAAAAAACGATAGAGTCACTGTTAGCGATGAGTCGGGGCATTTCTGTATCACACAGGGAGTCATAGTGGATATCAAAGCCGATTCAGTAATAATTTCAGCGAGGAGAAAGATTCTTAACAACAGGATTCCTGTTCAAAAGTCCAGTGGATTGACTAACATAGTGAGTGTAGTTGATGATAGAACAAGCATAGAATCCCTACTGAGAATTCAAAACATGGTTTCATATCGAATTGATAAGAATGAAGTTCAGCAAGGTTTGGCATTAGCGCGCTTCAGTTTGCTGAACCTTTTTCTACCGCCAGCGCAATCTGGACAAGTAGTAATAAATGAGGAAACGAATGAGGTGCGATCAGTGAAAAAGTCTGACGGCGGAGATGCACGAATGCGTGCTTTTCTTGTTGATAAAGTGGGGCCTCGCTTTTTAACGGACTACGACACTCCACTTATCGCAAAGGCAAGATCAAGTTTAACAGATTTCAATAAGGATCAAATCAAAGCAATAGAAAATGTCCTGAGAGCCCAAGATTATGCGTTGATTTTGGGCATGCCAGGCACCGGTAAAACAACCGTTATTGCTGAGATAATCAAGATT
This sequence comes from Torulaspora indica, assembly GCA_931305995.1. Lineage (NCBI taxonomy): Eukaryota > Fungi > Ascomycota > Saccharomycetes > Saccharomycetales > Saccharomycetaceae > Torulaspora > Torulaspora indica. The sequence goes on along the minus strand of CAKNUP010000010.1, from coordinate 99,014 downwards.
TTGGTCGCTGCCGGAAAGAGCATATTGTTAACCTCATATACACATTCAGCTGTCGATAACATTTTATTGAAACTGCAAGACACAAATATCAAAATTGCCCGACTGGGGAAAAAGCATAAGATCCTCCCAGAAGTCCAGAAATATCAGCCTAATTTCGAGGCTTTCGGGACATACGAGGAATACATCGAAGAGATCAACAGCCTTTCTGTCGTGGCCACCACATGCCTCGGAATCAACGATGTGCTATTCTCATTGCGAGAAAAGGACTTCGATTACGTTATTTTAGATGAAGCCAGTCAGATATCAATGCCAATAGCTCTCGCACCATTAAGATTAGGCGAGAAGTTTATCATGGTCGGTGATCATCATCAATTGCCACCTTTAGTTAAGAACGAAGCCGCCCGTGTCGGGGGACTGGAGAAATCGTTGTTCAAAATGCTGTGTGACGATCATCCTCATAGTGTCAGCGAGCTAACAATTCAATATCGAATGTGTGAGGATATAATGACGTTGTCGAATTTTTTGATATACCAAAAGAAGTTGAAATGTGGAAGCGACAAGGTTCGGGATCAAAGTTTGAGCATTTCGTCCATCGAAAGCCTGATAAGGTTTCGAACAAATATTAATCACCAGCCCTGGCTTGAGGACATACTGGACCCGCGGAGAAGAGTGGTTTTCCTGAATTACGATAACTGCACTGACATTCAAGAAACCTCCGAGCTTGATAACATAACTAATGAGGGCGAAGTCAAGATAATTCAGCAGTGTTTGAGAGGAATGACAGAATGCGGGATAAATCTCGCAGACATAGGTGTTTTGACTTTGTACCGTGCCCAACTGCATCTGCTGAAAAGGACGTTTCAGGGCCCGAAATGGGCTGACCTGGAAATACTAACCGCCGATCAATTTCAGGGTCGCGACAAGGATTGTATCATCGTATCCATGGTAAGAAGTAATACAAGGAATAATGCGGGCTCATTATTGAAGGAATTACGTCGGGTTAACGTCGCGATGACTAGAGCAAAGTCAAAACTTATCATAGCAGGTTCCAAAAAGACAATTGGCTCACTTCCTCAAATCAGAGACTTCATAAACCTGCTGAAAGAGCGCGATTGGATATATGAGCTCGCACCGAATTTTTTACAGGCCTACGAATTTGGTGACGAGAGCGAACAGATGGCTGAAGAAGAAAACTCGCCGAAAAGCCAAACAAGAACTAGAGGCGCTAAGATCCTGAACAGCCAGTCAAAAATATTCAAAGACAAGCCTATTATTCGCCAAGCCATTTCTGAGCTCTGACTGATTCCCGCTCATGCTCACGGTCCATATATGCGCGAGCAACTTGTTTGTGGATTTTTTTTGATCGAACACTAAGCTACGCTTGATTCTTTCTCAGCTCAGAGAGAAATACAACAAAGGCCCTCCGCAGAAAATACAAGAACCAAACAGCATTTTCTCTGCACCTTGACTCGGCTACCGATAATAGCCGCAGATGCTTTGTTGTCATTTTCGAAGTCTGTGCTGCTTCCCGCAGATTTGTCTAGATCGAAAGGCACATATCAACAGCGCGCATCGGAAAAACCGCAAAAAGCGCTTGAAATGGTAAATGCCGAGATGTGATTCCTCCAACCGGCCAATATCCTCGGTCGTTATAGGCTACAAGCATTCGTCGCACAATCGCCGTTTGCGAGGGCCGTTGAAACTGACTGTTTTTCGACTGGCAGTACGGAGGAAGGATCGGAGTACGGCCAATAGCTAGGTGCGTTGAATCTCGCGCATGTTTTTTCGCATGGAAATTACTCATCAACAGGCCGTGACGACGGCCATTTCTATCCCCGTAAATTGCCGTAAGCGGGACGAGAGGGTGCCTCGGACGCCGATCGCTCCTGGATGGCTGAGATGTTGAAATAAATAACGACGAGTGGGCTTAAGCAAGAACATATGGTGCCTAAGTGGTGTACAGAGAATAGCTAGGCTATTGAGGACCGGGGTGTCTCGTTAGGACGCGTTTCGTCTCGAACGTTCTGGGTGAATTGAATCCGCGATTTTTGACAGTTTAACGGATATCCGCATATCTATTGACTTATTTTTGGCTCGTGATCTCCCTGCAGCCCCGGAGTTATTTAGAGCTATTGTGGTGAAGTTAGAAGGTCTTACGTCCTGCATCACCACTTAACAAGAGACGTTTGTCAAGGTTACGTCAACAAGTCCTGCATGTTTCCTTTTCTTTTCAATGAACATTAAGCCCATGGAGAAAGGATATAGAAGAATTTTGAAGCGATATGGGGAGCCTGGATCTCAAGAGATCCAGGTGTCCGCCTCATCGAGCAGTTGCTCGAGCCCTAGGTCGCGCACTAATTCGGCAAGCACTTCCCTGGATGCAGACTTGTCGAAGATCTCTCTCTCAGGGTCCTCTATGAACTCGCAGCTGGAGGCACTCGCGAATACAAATTTACTCACTGTGAGAATAAAGGTTGCTGATCGAGATGATGATACTCCTGATGATATACAGGGCGTTATTTCCCAGCTGGAGGCTGCGTGCCATCAGAACAAGGGAGTTTTTGTGAATGCTGCTAACATTGAACCATATGAATATTTGCCTGACCATGAGAGGTTAAACATCATTGAAGAGCATAAAGATATGTATATTTTCGAGAGTGGGAACGTTGAGTATGCAAGCTCAAGTGATAATAAGGAAACACCATACAATTACGATAAAGTGATCCAGGTTCAGTTCAAGAGGTTTAACATACTTCAGTCGGTTTGCAATGTGGTTCAAAGTATTTTGAAAAGTAAAAGTGAGGTAGTTGAGAAATGGTCTATCAGTTACAATGATCATGCACTGGCACAACCTGGCAACCTTTACGTCAAAGGAGTGCCGAAGGACATGCTAATGGATCAGATCCTTCCTATTTTTTCCAAGTTCGGTCCAGTTTCATCTCTTAAAATTATCTGCGATAACGTAACTGGTGAATCACTCGGTTATGGTTTTGTTTCATACCCACTGGGTTCTCAGGCATCCAGATGCATTAGCGAATTGAATGGTAAAAAGCTGGACTCCAGTACATTGTTCATCAATTTCCACATTGAGAGGAAAGAAAGAGAGCGAATTTATCGGGATAACATTAAGGAAAATAGCGATGACGAGAAGTTCAGGGGCGTATTTGTCGGGAACCTCCCCCTTCTTAATTCTAACAATGAAGTTCTAACCCCGGAAGATGTCATCAAGCTTTTCCGTGAGCGATTAACACCATTAATGACGGATCTAGTCATTGAGTCGGTCTATTTTCCTAGGAAGATCAGACGAGGCAGTTCTCGATCTTTATTAGAGATCAATACGGAAGAAGATAACGAAGCTGGCACGTATGAAACATCGGCTGAGGAAGAGTGTGAGACTACCGATAATACTAAACGGCGTTTTCTTCAACAAGATGGCAGCCCTTTCAAGAACTACGGATTCATTAAGTTTGCAAACCATGCACAAGCTGTGAAAGCCATAGAAGTATTCAATAATTTCGAATGGCTAGGCAGTAAGCTTGTTGTTAACAAGGCCGTTCAAAACAAAGCGCAGGCCTATTATTACAGGAAACCGTTAACTTCCACTGGTTTAGGCAATAGCAATGATAATCAGTATTATGCGGCTCCGAACTTGTATGGGTTTTATGGCGGCCTTGGGAACCTGTTCTTCCCGTATGTTAACTCTGTGGGTTCATTTTCAGCGTCGCCCTCTGACGATACAGATCCATCAGATACGGAAGCTCCATATCCTTTGAGCCGGTCCCGAAGTGCTGGTCCGTACATTCCCGCTTTCCGCTCCTTTGAACAAATGTCTACTCCTCGTCAAGCCCCTCACATCGGTCCATTTGATCCTTCTGCTACCAATGGTACTATATTCCCGGTGAATGCATATGGACTCATTTCTCAAACACCATCGTTTGCATTGCCGCTACCGACTCAGGATCAGCAGGAGTCAAATCTATATGTCAAACATATTCCATTATCTTGGAAGGATGAGGACCTTTACGAGTTCTATCAAATATTTGGAGACATAATTAGTGCCAAGGTTATAACGGTAGGAGGCGGTAAAGGCCGAAATCCCGAGGTGCAAAATTCACCAGTCTCTCATGCAGGCAATAGTGATTCCAAACATCTAGGGACCTCTCGAGGGTATGGTTTTGTTTGCTTCAAAAATCCGTTGGATGCATCGCGTGCCATTCTGGCGACGAACAACTTTCCATTGTCAAATACCCACATTCTTCATGTATCTTTTGCACAAAAACGAGCAAAATTCGCCCACAGTGGCGTAGAAGGCTCAGGTCATGGCAACCGCATTCATTCAGACCATTCATTCAATCCAAAATCAGCATCAAACCGAATTCCTTTCAACGAGTACTTTAGAGGTAATATTAATGTCAAGTTCCTGAATGCCATGAGGCAACAAAGACCAAGTCATAGCGGAACCATGGCCACCAACTTCTTGCCTATCGGCGGCACTTGGACAGGTGTGCCCGTGGCTCCGCCTTCGGTATCTCATGCGTTGCCTTCAGCTCCTTTTGTGCCTTCAAACGCTAACAGCCCTCTGATGGCAAGAGGGCCTTATGTGGCGCATCATCCGGACTCCACATCTGATGATGAGGCCGATAAGGGAATTTCAATCTGATTGTCGCTTCAAGATAACCGTTTGTACATATTACATGCATTTCATTTTAAAAGCACAAAACCTGACATAGTCGGTCTTAGAATTACAAAATTGCTACTATACAAATCAATTGTTAAGCGAGCTACATAAGTTCACGGTTTGGGTATCATAGATGTTCGCCCGCTTCTATCATAGTTCCTGGAGATGTTGCGGCGTGCGAGAGCCGACTCGAATCTTAATGGTCTGTAGCGTTATCCTGGCCATTTTCCATGGTATAGGGCCTTGAGCCGGGATGAAGATTAGCATCATTTGGTTTAGCTCTCTGTTGAATTTCCATTTGAAAAGCCACCCGCTGGGAACCCACCTGAGGACGAAGCAACCAGTTCTTCCTTTAAACCTTGAAGGCTCTTTATGTAGCGGTCATAAATGGTCTTGTGGTCCTTGTCTTGGGCAGGACCTCTGGAAAGATCACTACATAGTAATGGCAGAACATCAGCGATTGTGGCCAACGATTTTCTCAACGTCTGCAGATTATTCTCTAGGCGGTGATGATAATCGCTATTTGGATAAACCTCTGGGCCATTGGAAGATACCACTGAAGAGCCTGGCGTTGCATAAGACCCCAGAGGACCGGATGCTGGAGGAAACGAAGATTGGTGCTGGAAAGCGTTCATGGAATATACAGGGCTTGAAGACCTATATCGAACCGGCACCGGAGCGGGAGTGGAAGCTGTCGATGACGGAGCAGTCGCAACCGCTGGCTGCTGGATTACCTCCGGCAATGAGATCGTTCGCGATCTTGCTATCAGATGCTCCTTGCGATGCAAATGTGGCAGCAGCGGCTGCTGTTGCTGCTGCGGTTCCTGCTTCTGCAATCCGGGCGCCGCCGGCGGCAGCAAGGGCAAAGAAGCATAGTGTCGGCGATCAAACTGCTGCTGTTCTACCATAGGCACCGATATGTCTTGACCGCCATAGCCTGAAACATTCGCAGATCCCACGTAGTTAATACAAACCGTAGACAGCACATTTTTCCTCTTACCGTCTTTGCCCACTCCCGTGCTCTTACGCTGGATCTTCCTGAGCGTCGCAACATCGGCGTCCCTTCTGAAGTAGCCCTGCGGATGACGGAACGACCACAACACTTCACTACGATCTTTCGACCCACTACTCCTACCACCCGAGTTTTCCGGCGCTGTACTGATCTTGTGGAACCCGTACATATGAAGCTGCCGGACAAAGCTGCTTACGTTCCCGTGCTTGAAATATCGTTTCAGAACCATTCTACTGAACCCACTATTGTACGGCTTCAGCACAAACGTGGCTTCCTCCTCCTCCGACCACTTTATCCATTCCCGCAGATGCGATTCTGAAAGAATCGCATGTAGTTGGTGAATAAAAGTCTTTGAATGCATCGCAACCAAAGGAAAAGGTGAAAAAAGTTGCAAGACAAACTTTACCACAAATTCATGTATCTTTGCAAAACTTCTGTTCGCTTCAAATCCGATTTCAACAGTTACTACCAATCTGGCGCAAACGGTAACCAAAAAACTCCCTGAAACTTCCTGCAACTAAACCAAACCTGTCTAACCCTATTCAACAACGTCCCACACCACCAGAACGATCCAATAAGCCACTTTCGCTATAAAATCCTATCATCTTCGATGACATCTTCCACTTTTAACTGCAAAATTAAGCTTTGACACTTTCCAGCAGGCAAGCAAATTCGGTCACATGACCTAAATAAATACTTAGAATAAATTCGATGAGACGGCAAGAATCGTTGAGATCTGGCGGTTCTAGCTGCTGGCGAGGGCTGAGTGGTCGTGGACGTGGGCGAACGCTGCGTCGTCGACGTACCAGCGAACTTTCTCGCCGTGGGAAGCGTTGATGAGCGCGGTGGGGAGCGAAACGTTGCGGTTGTCGAAAATCTCGTGCATGATCTGCTGCTTGGAGCTGCCCTCTGCGACGAAGGCGATGTTGCGGGCCTGCGCGATCACGGGCAGCGTGAAGGTGATTCTGTCGCTCGGTGATTTGGGCGAGTCGCGACACCACGCGACGGTTTTGGTCTCTTCGAGCAGGTACTTGTGGGCGTCACCGGGGAACAGCGAGCAGGTGTGGCCGTCGGGCCCGCAGCCGAGCAGCAGCAGGTCGAAGCCCGAGGCGGGCAGCAGCGAAGCGTACTCCTCTGCGATCTTCTCGTTCTGGTGCGAGCCCTGCTTCACCAGCGCTTCGTTGATGGCGTACACGGTGGGACCGAGGTTCAAGTGGTCGCCGTGGTGCGAGAGCGGGTCCAGCACGGCCGCTTTGAACGCTCCGTAGTTGCTCTGGGGGTCGTCAAGCGGCACCAGTCTCTCGTCGCAGAAGTAGACCTGCCACTTGGACCACTTCACCCTGGCGGAAAGCTCCTCGTCGTCGACCAGGCTCGCTCTTAGAACGTTCACCAGCGAACCACCGCTAATGGCAACGGCAAATGTGCCGTTGCCGTCTGCCCCAAGCGCACGGTCCTGGCATTCCACGATAAACTCGCCCACTTTGCGAGCCAATTCTTGTTTCTCAGCGTACTTGTACACTTTCACCATCTCTAACACTTCAATTGATCACTGTGGCAGCTAAACAGCACTCCTTTGCCATCCTATAGGTGCAATGTCCTTTATATCCAGTTGCCACGCCCGATACTAACGGCCCCGATGGACAATTGCGTCACGTGGAATGCTCTTGAGCACTTCAAATGGACCGTGAGACGCTCCAAATGGCCGTTGCGACTGCCTGGTGCTGCTGCCAGAGCCTGGGATTCTGGCAAGACCTCTACCATGTCGCTGCGACCTCTGGCTGTCGCTGTAGCGTCGGTTCTTGAGAAAGCGAGCTGGCGCGGGCTCAAACATCTGTCCTGCCCAGCACCTGCCATTCTTCGACGGGTCCCTCGCACTTGACCACCTTGAAAGTGCCCGGCAGGCTCCACGAGCAGGACGGCGTGCTGGAGAGCTGCCAGACGAGCTGGCGGTCGCCGCTTGTCGTTGGCAGACTGTGCAATTGCACATCTAGAGCGTCTTCTATCCTCTGCTGTATAATCCGCAGGAACGCCTGGCTGATCGGGTAGGTCTCAGAGTACAGCAGCGAGAGATGCGGCCGAAACTCGTCGCGAGCCCACGTAGCGGCCCTTTGGCCCCGGGAAGTGTCGTCTATCTCCACGTAAAGTTCTCTCATGATCTGGGCAATGCTGATCAGATATCTATTTTCCCGACACTCGAGGATCACCTTGTTGAAGAACTTCTTCCCCACGCTGCAGCTCTTGAATGAGACCAGCTGGCCGTCACTGCCTGCAGACCCCAGCAGCGGCTTGATCGACTGCACCGCAGCGACGCAGGAAGTCAGAATCTTGTTCACGTCGTCTGAATCCTTACAAATCAGGTTATTCGTGATCGTAATGTGTGGCTCGAACCTTGGCGAGCTGGGGAATATACTTTGGAGGGACTCAATCAGCAGCTCGAGTATCTCATAAGCAGCAGAGCCCTGCTGCGGGCAGTACCATAGTGCTATCGTCATCAGGCCACCAATTAGACGCTATTCGTGCAGTAAAAAGCTCTACTTGTGCTTCCGTTGTCGAAGTTCTTGTCAAGCCTTCGGGTCTTTAGATACCACCTCTTAGCCTAAGCGAAGGCGCAAATACATGGAAAGGAGCCAGCTCTCGACCAGCGAGCCATCGCCTGGGCTCGTAGCCGGCCAGAAGCACCTCAGCCAGGTACTAATAGCTGCCTATGGCATGTGTTGATGTCCACGCCCATACACCACATAGTAAATTCGGCAATTCTTCAAGGTTGCCACGCTTTTAACTGGTAGTTGATTGATGGGCGATGAGAAGAGCTCATCGAACAAGGATAGGCAGCCAGAGACGTTTAAGCTCGCTGAAGATGCCTGTCTGTCGGTCCTGTAAGGGGACAGAATTTGAGAGAGACCTTTCGAACGCGAATAATGACCTGGTGTGTAAGAACTGTGGTGTTGTCTCGGAGGATAATCCGATCGTATCGGAAGTGACGTTTGGTGAAACGAGTGCTGGTGCTGCGGTGGTTCAGGGTTCCTTTATCGGTGCTGGTCAAAGTCATGCGTCTTTCGGGTCGCATGGGGGGTCGAGTGCGCTGGAGTCGCGCGAAGCTACGCTAAATAATGCGCGAAGGAAGCTACGTGCAGTCTCTCATGCGTTGAATATTCCAGAATACATTACGGATGCCGCCTTCCAATGGTACAAGCTTGCTCTGGCTAACAATTTTGTCCAAGGGCGACGTTCTCAGAATGTGATAGCATCTTGTCTGTACGTGGCATGTCGTAAAGAAAAGACCCATCATATGTTGATCGATTTCTCTTCCAGATTACAAGTTGGTGTTTATTCTATTGGTGCTACTTTTTTGAAGATGGTGAAGAGGTTGCATATCACTAAACTGCCTCTAGCGGATCCTTCACTGTTTATACAGCATTTTGCCGAGAAACTGGATCTTGGAGATAAGAAAATCAAAGTTGTGAAGGATGCTGTTAAGCTTGCACAAAGGATGTCGCATGACTGGATGTACGAAGGTCGTAGACCAGCAGGGATTGCCGGAGCCTGTATTTTACTCGCGTGCAGGATGAATAATTTAAGAAGAACGCATTCGGAGATCGTGGCCGTGTCCCACGTAGCTGAAGAGACTCTCCAACAGCGTTTAAATGAGTTTAAGAACACTAAGGCTGGGAAACTTTCTGTCAAGGAATTTAGGAACGATGAGTCAACAGAGCCTGGAGCTCAACCTCCCTCGTTTGCGAAAAATAGGATCAAAGAGACAAAGTTGAAGAAAAAACTGGACCGTATGGAGATGAATGAGACAAGTGAAGAGGCTCTAAACCGAAATCCCATCTTAACGCAAATTCTTGGTGAGCAGGAACTCTCCTCGCGTGAAATCTTGTATTACCTAAAGAAGTTTTCGCAAAGACGAGAGCAGGCAATCAAAAATATGAAGGCTACACACGGGATCGATGATTTACACGTTTACCGGCCCGAATCGCAGGATGAAGAACCTGCCGATAATGAGAAAGACGCTAGCGGGAATGGCAAATTTCAAGGCAACATAGATGGCTATTCCCTCGATACTGATCCCTACAGGCCGCGTAACTTACATCTACTACCCACTACCGAATCGCTGCTGTCAAAAGTACCGGACGATCCAGAAAACTTGGAAGACGTGGACGACGAAGAACTAGATGCACAACTCCTGGATGACGAGGCCTCAAAATTGAAGGAAAGGATATGGATTGGCATAAACGGTGAGTATCTCCTGGATCAAGAAAGCAAACGTCTGAAGCAGGAAGCGGATATCGCCGCTGGAAACACCTCCGGTAAGAAAAGGCGTACCACCAGGCGCAAGAAAACGTCCACAGAGATGGATGCTGCCGCGGCAGCGGGCATGATGTCAGACTTAAACGACGAATCCGGACTCAAGGCCGCTTTGAAAGCTGCTGAAGAGAGCGGTGATTTCACCGCGGCGGACAGTGTGAAAAACATGCTACAAAAAGCCAGTTTCTCAAAAAAAATCAACTACGACGCTGTCGATGGTCTATTCAAGTAACCGGCAACAACAAACACGCACGGATAGCGCTCATAGAAGCGTCACAATGGGGACTTATTGTATAATTCTTATATACTTAAGCTTGGATATCACGATTAACGAGGTTGATAAATTTTCACCTTATAGCTCATCGCATCTCATCTCATCGCATCTCATGGTAAGACTATGTTAGATATGGCTTGTATAGACTGCTCTGGTCGAATTGTTCATCGGTAGTTGCTTGGTGAGGTATTTGACAAGATGGCGAAACGTGGAAGAGCTGCAATTTTGCCGACCAATATCATTCTGCTGCAAAATTTGGTGAAACGTGATCCGGAATCGTACCACGAGGAGTTCCTACAGCAATATGCCCATTACGAGTCGTTGAGAGATATCTTTATGCTGCAAGGGTTGGCAGGTTCGGAGAATACCGGAGTATCTGGTGAAACGGGATCTTCGGGTTCTTCAGGCAGTACGGGAACGACTGAGCAGCTTCTAGAGCTTATTGGTTTCGTTTCGCAGGTGTGTTCGTGTTTTCCCAAGGAGACCGCAAACTTTCCTAATGAGCTGAAGCAATTGGTTCTTGAACATCACAAATCACTGCCGTTTGCGTTAAAGGAAAAGATCATCGCATCGCTGATGATGTTGAGAAACAAAGGTGTGATCACGGCTGAACAATTTATTCAGACGTTGTTCCCGCTGCTGATCGCTTATTCGTCTCAAGGTAACGCTCTAACGGTGAATTCGCATGCGCGTGAATTGCGACAACTGATATACAAGAATTTGATTTCGCTGCTGAGGAGCTGTAACACAGGATCGAAAAACCAGAAGTTGAACAGATCTACGCAGGCCATTTGCTTCAATTTGCTCGACCAACCGGACTCTCAGGGAATTTGGGCGTCCAAGCTGACGAGAGAGCTGTGGAGGCGAGGCATTTGGGATGATTCCAGAACTGTTGAGATTATGACTCAGGCGACGCTACACAGTGACGTGAAAATTGCCATCTCAGGAGTTATGTTCTTTCTAGACGCAGATAGAGAACGTGAGGCCAATTTTGAAGAGGATTCTGAAGACGAAGACGGATTCGATTTGGATGCAATTAAACATAAGATGCAGGTTAATAAGAAAACTGGTAGACGCAGTAAAAAACTGGAGAACGCTATCAAAACTTACAAGAAGAAAAAAGGTGGCTCGGGACAGCCCAGCGGATATTTGAATTTCAGTGCAATCCATCTTCTTCGAGATCCACAGGGATTCGCCGAAAGGCTTTTCAGTCAGCATTTATCTGGGAAGAGTAATACAAAATTTGATCTTGATCAGAAGATTTCGCTGATGCAGTTGATCTCCAGGATGGTAGGTACGCACAAATTGATGATCCTGGGGCTATACACTTTCTTTCTGAAGTATCTGACTCCAAAGCAGAGAGATGTGACCAAAATTATGTCGGCGTGTGCTCAGGCATGTCACGAATTGGTGCCTCCAGAGAACTTGCAAGTACTTGTCCGTAAGATCGCAGACGAATTCGTGTCGGACGGTGTCGCCTCGGAAGTGGCGGCGGCTGGATTGAACACCATCAAGGAAATCTGTTCTCGTGCTCCCCTGGCGATCGATGAAACCCTGCTGCAGGATCTAGTGGAGTACAAGAGCTCCAAGGCAAAGGGTGTCAATATGGCGGCCAAATCGCTGGTGACGCTGTATCGTGAGATTGCGCCAGAGATGTTGAAGAAGAAGGACCGTGGTAAGGTTGCCTCTATCGAACTGCAAGAGGCCAAACGTGAAGGCGATCACACCAAGCAGAAGAGACCGCAGTTCGGTGTCGAAACGGGCCAAGTCGAAGGTATTGCTGGTATAGAACTGCTTGCCAAATGGAAACAAGAGAACGAAAATGGTGACGAGGACGAAGCTGCCAACTGGGAAGTCGACGAGGAAGCCGCAGACGAAGACGTGGACGGTGAGTGGGTCACCATTGAAAGCGATAAGGAGTACGATGTCGATATGAGCGACAGCGACGACGACAAGGACTCTGATCTAGAACTCAGCGACGAAGATGGCGACGCCAGTGAGAAACCTGCCAAGATCGACCCCGACGAGGCGTTCCGCGACCTTGCATCCACCAGAGTGCTCACCCCGGCAGATTTCGCAAAGTTAAACGAACTACGTGCCGAAGAAGGTGTCTCCAAGCTGCTGGGCCTCCACAAGAAGAACGAAGAGCTCGTCGACTCAGAGACCCTGGTCGGCCCCGTCAAGTACAAGCAGACCCGTGAAGAGCGGATCCAGAAGATCATGGAGGGCCGCGAAGGCCGCGACAAGTTCGGCAGTCGACGCGGCAACCGCGACAAGGCCCATTCGACCACCAACAGAGAAAAGGCCAGAAAGAAGAACTTTGTCATGATGATCCACAAACGCTCCGTGAAGGGCAAGCAGAAGATGTCGCTACGAGATAAGCAAAAGGTTCTCCGTGCTCACATCACAAAGCAAAAGAAGAAGGGACACTAGTAGATTAGACACACCATGTACATTAGCTCTTAGAATCGGTATCACTATTCGCCTTATTTAGCCGCCCAAGTCCAGGCGAATCACGTGCGCGTGTCGCTTGTCCGGCCCACTGTCCGGACATCCGGTGCCTTCTCGGACAAGCGGATTCCCGGGGAAGCTCGAGACGCAGTATAAATACGAGAGAAAAGCGAGATCGTTCTTGGCGTCGTCCACAACACGAGCAGAACAAGCGATTGAGCATTCCGGAGTCGTTTGCAAGATGTTGGGAGCTGCTTTTCGTCAACGTGCCGGTGTCAGGATCGTGCAACAGGTGAGAAAATTGTCAATTCATGAGTTTCGTTCCGCTGAGCTGTTGAAGCAGTACGGCGTTGGCACGCCTCGTGGTCAGGCGGCTACAACTGCGGAGGAGGCGTTCGAAGTTGCTAAGAGGTTGAATACTGATAGATTGGTGGTGAAGGCGCAGGCACTTACCGGTGGTAGAGGCAAGGGACACTTTGACACGGGGTTTAAGAGTGGAGTGCATATGTGTGGCAGTCCGGAGGAAGCACGCGAGCTTGCTGGCCAGATGTTGCAGCACAAGTTGATCACGAAGCAGAGCGGAGCTCGCGGGAAGTTAGTGAGTGCTGTGTATCTCGTGGAGCGCGTAGATGCGAAGCACGAGGCGTACTTGTCGATTCTATTGGACCGGAAAACCAAGAAACCGCTGATTATTTGCTCGAGCGAAGGTGGTATGAACATCGAGGAGGTTGCCGAGAAGAACCCAGATGCGATTAAGAAGTTCTACATCACTCCCTCTGAGGGAATCACAGACGAGACGTGCCAGGCTATCAGCGAGAACCTCGGTTTCAGCAAGGAAGCGCAGCCGGAGGCTGCGCAAGCGGTGAAGAAATTGTACCAAATCTTCTCCGAGCGTGACGCAACTCAGATTGAGATCAATCCGTTCAGCGAAGTCGCCAACAACGACCGTAAGGTGATGTGTATGGACGCCAAGTTCGGGTTCGACGACAACGCTTCTTTCAAGCAGCAGGACGTTTGGGCATGGAGAGATCTGTCGCAAGAGGACCCAGACGAAGTGGTCGCCAAGCAGTACGACTTGAATTTTGTCAAGTTGCAAGGCAACATCGGCTGTCTGGTCAACGGTGCCGGTCTCGCCATGGCCACCATGGACGTGATCAAGCTCTACGGCGGAGATCCAGCCAATTTCCTCGACTGCGGTGGTGGCGCCACACCCGAGACCATCAAGAAGGCGTTCGAGCTAATTCTCTCAAACAAGAAGGTCGACGCCATCTTTGTCAACATCTTTGGCGGTATCGTCCGTTGCGACTTCGTCGCCGAGGGTCTCGTCAACGCCGCTAAGGAGCTCGGTGTCACCGTACCCATCGTCGCCCGTCTGCAGGGCACCAAGCTCGACGAGGGCCAGCAGATCATCCGCGACAGCGGTCTCAAGATCTTCTCGTTCGACGAACTCGACCCGGCCGCACAAAAGGCCGTTCAGCTCGCCAGCGAACACCACGCTTCCGCAAAGAAATGATCATCGATTACGTGTCTAAAAGTACATATCCCTGTCTTAATGCTTATATTCGTTTGCATTACCAGAATGCAAAACCAACTTCTTATTCTCACACTGCCGTTGCTGTGCTGCAGCCTGCTCCCCCTGGAAGATATACCTTACTATCTGTCCCGCAGAGTCCCCACTACGTATCCTGTAATTAACGATCCTCGAAATGTGGTACCCTGCCGTGCACCCTAGAAAGAAGTTCACCGATGCTAACAAGTAGTTCTTTGGCTTAATCACAAACGACCAACGCGTCCATATCAACGCTGTCGCGAGAAGCGACAAATTCTGCGGTCCAGAAACTTTTTCCACGGGACGATGAATATCGCTTAATCCAGCAATAACAAGCCCCCATTTAAGCGTTGGAGCCCAGAAATGTACCGTTCTGGGACCCGTTTCACTATTCCAAAACCTCCTAAACGCAATATTCAGTGCTGACATTCTGTTTATCTGCTTTTCTTCTACTTTGATGGATACTACGCCCTCTAACGACGATCTTATGCTCCTCGAGACACTCCTGACACTGCTGCCGCCGTCGTTCCCCCAGGAGACGCCTCTTTGTGCTCGAAGCCTTATATATACTGCTTGCCCGCCGTTGGCCGCCTTTTCTGGGAGAAATCAGTCACGCGGCCGGAAAAGAAGAAACGCACAGCGTGACCGGCTTTCCGGGCCGTGCAGGGTGATGTTTGTGATTGTCCGGTATGGCCGTGGAAGTGTCCGGTTTGCAGAGAGTGTATGGGTGTTGCATGATGGGTTGTCCGGTTTCACCGTGGTAGCGTCCGGTTTGCACATAGTGTATGGGTGTTACATTGGCCTGTCCGGTTTCACCGTGGTCGTGTCCGGACTGGCAAATTTGTGTATGGGTGTTTTATTTCGTTTGAAGCGATTGGGATCTAGTGCAGCACCGACTACATTAATAGGAGTATGGTAATGGATGGAGAGTAACGGGCAATGGGTAAGTGCAGAGAGCAGCCATGACGACGTATATGAAGCTGGTGAAGGGGGCTACGAAGATCAAGATGGCGCCGCCCAAGCAAAAATACGTGGAGCCGATTATATTGGGGACGGCAGACCCCGGGGAGTTCCGCGAAGTGGTGCGGGCGCTCGAGACGAGGATCTCGGACACGGCGTGGACGGTGGTGTACAAGACGCTGATTGTGGTGCATTTGATGATGCGGGAGGGGGAGCGGAACGTGGCGATTAGGTATTTTTCCACACATTTGTCTTTCTTTGAGCTTAGTGAGATCGAAAGGGCGGGCCGGTGGGCTTCTGCGGACCTGCGAGCGCTTGAGAGGTACGATCGGTACCTGCAGACGCGCTGCGAGGAATTTGACGTGACCGGAGTCGACTATGTACGGGAGGGATACTCGGGACTCAAGTCTGTAGCCGGGTCTGGAGGCGTACGGCGTGCGCTTGATCACGTGGGGTCGCTGGAAACGCAGATACGGGCATTGATTCGGAACCGGTACTCTCAGACCGACTTATCGAACGAGCTGCTGCTGTGCGGGTTCCGGCTGCTGGTGCAAGACCTGCTGTCGCTGTACAAGTGCCTGAACGAGGGGATCATCACGTTGCTCGAGTCGTTCTTCGAGCTTACGCGGGCAGATGCGCAGCGGACGCTCGAGTTGTACAGGACGTTTGTCGGGCTCACAGACGACGTGGTCAAGTACCTGAAATCGGGCAAGTCGGTCGGTATGAAGATTCCGGTCATCAAGCATATCACGACAAAGCTGATCCGGTCGCTGGAGGAGCACCTGCGTGAGGACGAAAAGACACATACATTCAGCAAGGATACGCCCGAGTCGAGCGCGTCGATCGCGCAGAAAAAGCTCGAGCAGATAAGGAAACAGAAGCAACTGCTGGAACAGCAGTTACAGAACCAGCAACTGCTTGTGTCGCCAACGGTACAGCAGCAGCCGTACAACCCGTTTGGCGTCCAGCAGCAGCCTGATACTTTCACTTTCGAACAACACCCTACGGGCAACCCATTCCTGAGCGCCAACGGCGTGCCGCAGCAGGCGACCGGTTTTTACTCCACAAATCAGGTGACCCCCGCCTTCACGGGCGCCGGGTTCGGTGGCTACTCGGGCATCCAGTCCTCACGAACCGGCTCCAACAACCCATTCACCGCTGAACCTGCCGCGCAGCACGATCTTCTCAACCCGTTCACACAACCCAATCTACAACCGCAGCCGCAGATGCAGCCGCAGATGCAGCCGCAAATGCAAAATCCGTTCCAGCAACCTCTCGTATCCGCGCAAACGGCGCCCAGTCTCGCGCCCGCCGCGACGTACAACCAACTGGGCATGACACAACAGGGTACCGGCTACAACCCGTTCCAGCTGCAGCCGCAACAATTGCAAGCACAGATGCAGCAACAACATCAGATGCAGCAACAGCAACAACAAATTTACAGCCAAAATCCTAATCTCATCGACATATAAAGTATTCTAATAGATCTTACGAGTCATCGCCAGCGCAGCGTTACCAGCACAGCCTATAAAGCGTAGTTAACCTGCCTATGGTAGCGCCATGCGTAATTGTAAATCGTGTCACGTGCAACGCAGGCGACCTTATCACGTGCCTCCTCGTATGGTAGCGCCGCACCTCCCATCACGTGATCCAGCTTCCACTTAAACTCGCTTCCCGTTGTGGCCTTCGGGTTCCACTAATTGTGGACGCCGCAGTGCCACCACCCTCGAAGCCAGAAATCACCTAACTGGCAGCCTGAACATAACGCAACGCATCATCGCTGTAAATCAAGCGGATAATGAAGGTTCACTAGCATGGTGTTTCCGATCGATATTGAGAGCGGATCGTAAAGGCGTGATAATCAGCACATTTTTTAATCACTTGGTATTGTGGTTACCGGTTTGCTTAAATAAAAGGATAGCTGGAGTGGATTTGCTAGTAGAGTTTTCTTCAAGATTGGTTAAGATTGGTTAGTGAAGTGTGAAATGGTGGCCGTTCAAGAAGCGTGCTACGGTGTAGCGTTTGTGTCAGTGGTTACTGCTGATGAGGAAAAGTTTAAAGAGAGTATACAGTTTTACCATTCGCTGGGGTTCTCTACGGTGAAGGATTTCAACAAGTTCAAGCATGGAGAGAATCTTATTCTGTCGTCGGGGACGTCGCAGGACTCGTTGAAGGAAGCGTGGTTGGAAGCTTTCAAATTGAGTGAAATTGACGAGTGTGGGTTCCGGGTGCCACAGCAGGAGGCCAGGAACAAGCAGCAGAGCGGCGGAGCTCTGGTTAAGATCCGTCTCGTGATGCATGAGCCTGAAAGGGAGAAGAACAGGGACGATTGCGTGGTTACATACTTTACTACTGAGTTGGAGCAAGTTTTGGAGAAGTTTCCCGAGGCTGAAAGGGTTTCTGAAAGTTTGGTGTTCGTGAGAGACCCGCTGGGGAACAAGATTGGGTTTAGTAGCTTGGCTTCGCCGCTGGATGAGAGACCAACCAGCAGGGATTTCTTCCTGAGTGACGGGCTTGTGGACGCTGTCTCGGGCAACAGTAGCCAGCCAGTGGACGCTCTGAGACAGACGCTGGCAGCGGGCGAGAGAAAGAAGAAGATCGCCGTGATGACTTCTGGTGGTGATTCGCCCGGTATGAACGCTGCGGTACGTGCTGTGGTGCGTACGGGTATCCACTACGGTTGCGACGTTTTTGCCGTGTACGAGGGTTACGAAGGTTTGCTGAAGGGCGGCGAGTATTTGAGACAGATGAAATGGGAAGATGTGAGAGGCTGGTTGAGCGAAGGTGGTACTTTGATCGGTACTGCTCGTTGTATGGAGTTTAGAGAGCGTTGGGGCCGTAAGCAAGCCGCCGGGAATTTGATCTCGCAAGGTATCGATGCGTTGATCGTGTGCGGTGGTGATGGTTCGCTGACAGGTGCGGATCTTTTCAGATCTGAATGGCCCTCGTTGGTCGAAGAGCTTGTCAAGGACGGCAAGTTCACCCAAGAGCAGGTCGAGCCATACAAGAATTTGACTATCGTCGGTCTGGTGGGATCGATTGATAACGATATGGCTGGTACCGATTCGACCATAGGTGCTTACTCTGCATTGGAGAGAATCATTGAGATGGTGGACTACATCGATGAAACCGCCAAGTCGCATTCTCGTGCTTTCGTTGTCGAGGTCATGGGCAGACACTGTGGTTGGTTGGCTCTGATGGCAGGTATCGCAACCGGTGCAGACTACATCTTTATTCCTGAAAGAGCCGTCCCACATGGCAAATGGCAAGATGAGCTAAAGGAAGTTTGTCAAAGACACAGAAACAAGGGCAGAAGAAACAACACCGTTATTGTTGCTGAGGGCGCCCTTGATGATCAATTGAACCCTGTGACTGCAGACGACGTCAAAAATGTTCTGCTCGACCTCGGGTTGGACACTAAGGTTACTATTTTGGGTCACGTTCAAAGAGGTGGTACAGCTGTTGCCCATGATAGATGGTTGGCTACTTTGCAAGGTGTCGACTCTGTGAAAGCTGTTCTGGAGATGACCCCAGAGACACCATCGCCATTGATTGGTATTCTCGAGAATAAGATCATTAGAATTCCATTGGTCGAGTCTGTCAAAATGACTAAATCTGTGGCTACCGCTATTCAGAGCAAAGACTTCGACAAGGCCATTTCCCTAAGAGATACAGAATTCATTGAATTATACGAAAACTTCATATCTACCACTGTTAAAGACGATGGTGCTGAGATGTTACCTGTGGACCAAAGATTGAACATTGGTATTGTTCACGTGGGTGCTCCATCTGCAGCTTTGAACGCTGCAACCCGTGCTGCCACTTTGTACTGTGTTTCTCGCGGTCACAAGCCATTGGCTATTCTAAACGGTTTTAGTGGTTTAATTCAGACTGGTCAAATTAAGGAATTATCGTGGATCGACGTGGAAGACTGGCACAACCTTGGTGGTTCCGAAATTGGTACCAATAGATCTGTTGCGGCTGATGACATGGGCACTGTTGCATACTATTTCCAAAAGGCGAAGTTAGATGGTTTAATTATCATTGGTGGTTTTGAAGGTTTCAACTCCTTGAAGCAACTACGTGACAGCAGAAAGGAGTATCCAATCTTCAACATTCCAATGGTCCTAATTCCTTCTACCATTTCTAACAATGTCCCAGGTACTGAATATTCGCTGGGTGTTGACACATGTTTGAACTCATTGGTCAAATACACCGATGAAATCAAGCAAAGTGCTTCCGCTACAAGAAGAAGAGTCTTTGTGTGTGAGGTGCAAGGTGGCCACTCCGGTTTTATTGCCTCTTTTACCGGCTTGATCACTGGTGCCGTCTCCGTTTACACACCTGAGGATAAGATAACTCTATCCACAATTAGAGAGGATCTAGCATTGTTGAAGGAGAATTTCCGTCACGATAAAGGTGAAAACCGTAACGGTAAGTTGGTGATTAGAAATGAACAAGCTTCGAGCGTTTATGGCACAGAGCTATTGGCCAACATAATCTCGGAGTCCAGCGACGGCAGATTCGGTGTTAGAACCGCTATCCCAGGTCATGTTCAACAAGGTGGTTTCCCAAGCTCAAAAGACCGTGTGACCGCATCGAGATTTGCCGTCAAATGTATCAAGTTCATTGAACAATGGAACAAAAAGGACATTGCTCTCGACCAAAACGCCGGCGATGAGAAAGTGCTAAGGTTCAAATACGACTTGCATGGCGCCAAGGTCTCGACCGTTGACAACGAGGATGACTCTGCTGCCGTCATCTGTGTCAACGGCTCCAAGGTCTCCTTCAAGCCAATCGCCCGCTTGTGGGAATGCGAGACCAACGTCGCACTAAGAAAGGGACATGAAGTTCACTGGACCGAGTTCAACAGAATCGGCGACATTCTATCCGGCAGACTCAAATTGAGAGCCGAAGTGGAAGCAAACAGCCGTTGAACTGCTCCCACATTTGAGATGATGATGATTAGCCCACAAGCGCTGCCCAAACGATTGACAATCCTATTCTTAACGGCACGCCTTGCAATATTTGTACGATACAGTGTTACTACGTAACAGCCTACATAGAAATATTTTTGATGCACTTGAAAACGTATACCAGTTGTATTGCATTTCCCATTTATTTACTGACACGGCGGTGTCAGCATCCCTGTCGCTGACGCCATCCCTCTAAACGCATGTCCGGGGAAGGTCATGTGATCTATGCATTTAGCCGGCAAAATCACGGATGAACGGAGTAGTCGGGCTCGGGCTTAGAGTTTCGATGTCCGCCAGGTGCTGAAATTTTTCAATACCTCCGATGAGTTTAAGTGTTTAGCCATTATAAAAGTAGTTGACGAGCAGGACTGGAGACGACTGTGGCCTGGAAGGAGCGCTAAAAGGAGTGTTACAAGTTCGATAGAGCTGCTATCGCCTGGTTACATCATTATAGGCAAGCAACATTGTTAAGGAGTCTTAGCTTTTGATAAAATGTCAGCATCGTGTCAAGTCAACCCGTTACATCAGTTTGTCAGCAAAGGAGATTCAGCGCAAGGACGTGGATTTGGGTTTCCAGCTCAGCAGCGGCCCTCGGAGCAACAGCAGTCTGTTGATCATTCCTTCTTGCATGAACAAGGAGAAGCCTTACGAGGCGGTAACATGTTTTCGGTGGTTAATCAGCCATCGTCATTATCGGCTTTAGAGGCTTCCTCAGCGTCTGCGACAGGTTCCTGGGTTAATCAGTTTTCATCGATGAAGCTGGAAGACCCGCTGTCGTTCGACAGCGATTATAGGAAGCATTATGCGAATTACGAGTCGCAGCAATTGCAGGAAACGCGCCAGCGACTGTCAAACATGTCGCCTACTTTAATGAGAACCATGTATCACCAGCCTGTGAACTCGTACTTCCGTTCTGCCCCTGTTGAGGGCCAATCTCTAGCACATACATCAGATTCGAGGTTTGAAGAGGAGTTTCAGTCTTTGGAAGCGGAATTGCAGAAGGAAGCGCTGAGTTCTCAAGATGAGAATGTGGCATTTGATGAGGAACAGGTGGAATTTCAAAGAATAGCTGGTGAGATCGTCGAATCTTGCTCCAGAACATCGCATTCGCCCTCTCCTGTGAGCTCAAAACTGTACAGCTCGAAGTTTATGGCTCTAATGCGCAATGTAAGCGAGGGGTCGGTTACGTTAAGCCGTGGAAATAGTACTCACAGTGCTGAGTTCCATTCCAGCGATGGAGAGGTCATTGGTAATGAGTTTTCACCGGTTGCGGACCATGTTCATGAATTATCGTGATCGGATACCAAAAGAATAATGATTTGATGTTGCATGTATAACTTAATACTTTTTAATGATAAATTTTTAGAAGCCTATATTCCCGTTATTAAGTGAATGTCCAAATTGCCCTACTAATTGTAAAAATCTTGTATGTCACCAAATGCTCAGGTCGGCATATACTTCATTTCAACGTTCTTGCTTGCTTCTTCCTCCTCGGCGCTCATTTCGCCTCCAATAAATTTGAGTTTATTATCATTGACCGCGGACTTACTAGGTTCTTGCAGTTCCACACTCATCATTTCATCACTGCTAAACGTCTCGTTTTGCTGCCGACTATCTGATTCTTCTTCTATTCCTAGTAATCCATATTTCATATCGCTTACAAAGTTCCACAGCGATTTAGTCACACTGACCGTTTCTTCATTCTGTTTTCTACTTTGTACCTCGTTGTCGCTCTCTTGCTGTTCTCTTCGCTGAGCAGCCGTACTTGGCTGCTCGTCCCAATTCAAGCTGCGCTCCAACTCATGTTGAATTATTTGATCAACCTGGCTGAAAATGGCCAAGGATTTGCTCCAAACGGATGGCCTGTTCTCTCTAGTTGGAAAGTCGTTAGATGCGACAGTATTCTTTACAGGATGACTTGCACCGTGCCGCATCTCTGCTTGCTCGTCCTCTTTGAGTTCCGTTTTCACTCTATCCGCTGTCGGCGAAATATTGTTGCTTGTTGCCTTATGAAAGTGATTGCTTACTTTTTCTTTCAGCTCTTGAAGGTCCTTCAACCGCTCCTGGTATAATATATCTTCCGAGGCTAGTTGCTTCTTTAGCTCTTCGATTCTCCGTTTGGCATCCAGTATTTCTTGTTCTTTGTTAGCCAGGTTCTGCAGCAAAGTGCTCATCATCGCATCGGTATCCGCCGAAGAGCGAAAACTCGCGTTGCTTCCAGATCTGTTTCTGTGAGAAGATCGATCAGCGATTAGCGTCGTAGGAGCGCTAGTGTTGAACTTGCGACCCTCTGGTGTCTTGGGCGCAACTATTGGTTGGATTAACGATCGCCTTTTACTCAAGCCGTTGGCGGGTCTTGTTACCACAGGAGCATTTATCGATTGCTCTTCGAAATCCTTTAATGGATGGTCTTGGTGGCTCAGCCTTTGCGGCGTCGACTGTCTTGACTGCCCATACGTCTTTGTGCTCTCATGCGAATGCAAATCCTTTTTACGGGATACTGAACCTCGGGAAACGCGTCTACCAGGAGATGCTATACCAGGCAGCGCAATGGATCCCGGCGATACCCGCGTACTCGTGTCCACCTCCAGGTCTTTGTCCGTAGCGGTGATAAACTCATCGAACTTGTTCATTGTGCTCTCTGGCTGCTCCAAACGAGCTTAATAGTAAACTTAATCTCCCCAATCCAGACCCAACACCAGATACACGCCAAGACGCCTCCTAGACTCCACAGAACCACTAGATATCCGTCTCTAGCGGTCCCATCGACCTTGAATAGTGCTAGGCTTCTGTGTCGCTCTGTACGTATTAAGCTAGTAAGGTTGAGCTTGAAAGCCAGGCACAACCACTAGAATCAACACCTGGAGAGGGCCTATTTAAACTCGGAAGCGCGTTCAGATCGGTTAGCAGCTTTGTATCATTACCAGCATTGTACTATATATCTCAAAGTGGACCCATACGTGACTTGATCTCATTCGGAAGAACGAGAATTGAATAATGGCTCCCTTCAATTTCAAGAAGAAGAAAGAGTCGAAATCTTCGAGCTCTGCATCTCCCACTTTGGCGTCTGCACCTCCAAAAAATAGTACGCCAACTGCTGCTTTCCAAACTTATTTCCAGCAGCAGCGTCAGCAACAACAACAGCAACAACAACCGTCTGTAGGAAAGCATGGACCGGCAGAGAAGCAGGAGTATCCTCAACAGCACCGGGTGTATCCGACTCCGCCTCCGAGCCAACAGCGGAACGTATCGGGGGCTTCGACGGCGTTAGCGCAGCCGCAGAGGGACTACACACCATGGAACAGAATTAAACTGCAAAACTCACCATTTCCACGCTACAGGCATGTGGCATCGTCGTATGTGTCTAATGATAATCGCGTTTATGTTATCGGTGGTCTTCATGATGAATCTGTGTACGGGGATACTTGGGTTATTCAAGCCGATGAGACGGCCACTCATTTTTCTTCCAAAACCGTTGACATAAGTGAATCAACGCCTCCCCCTCGAGTTGGACACGCTGCAACCCTCTGTGGCAATGCCTTTGTCGTATTCGGCGGTGACACTCACAAGGTGAACAGCGAGGGACTCATGGACGATGATCTCTACCTGTTCAATATAAACTCTTACAAATGGACGATTCCAAATCCCGTTGGTCCAAGGCCGTTAGGCAGATACGGTCATAAAATCTCTATCATTGCCACTACTCAGATGAAGACTAAGCTTTACCTTTTCGGTGGCCAGTTCGATGATACCTATTTCAACGATTTGGCGGTCTACGACCTGTCCTCGTTCAGAAGATCAGACTCACACTGGGAATTCCTAAAACCAAAGACGTTTGTTCCGCCTCCTTTGGCTAATCATACAATGGTGTCCTATGATCATAAATTATGGGTTTTCGGAGGTGATACGCTGCAAGGACTGATAAATAGAGTGTTCATGTATGATATCATGACCAATGACTGGACTCTCGTGGAAACCACAGGTGCAAAACCTCCACCGCTACAGGAACATGCAGCAATCATTTATAGAGACCTTATGTGCGTCATGGGAGGCAAGGACGAGCAAGATGTTTACTCTAACAGCGTCTATTTTTTGAATTTGAAGTCTTACAGGTGGTTCAAGCTCCCGATTTTCAAAGCTGGAATACCTCAAGGTCGTTCTGGACATTCCATAACGTTGCTCAATAACGATAAAATACTCATTATGGGGGGTGATAAATTTGATTATGCCCGTCAAGGCCAGTACGATTTAAGTACCAGCGACACAGACATGGGAAGGGGAACAATACTGTACACGTTAGATCTTTCGCGCTTAGGCGACCTTTGCCCAGGAATTTTTGATGTATCAGAACCTTTTAATCCAACAACCCCACCAATAGACAGCAGCTCCTTTGCTTCAACTAAACCTTCTCAGCCTCAGACAAACATTTTGACGCCATATGCTCCTACTGTAGACCGAACTCCTACTGCCAATAAAACCCCACAGCAACAAAATATCGAGACGCCATTATCCAAGGTAAGAGATCATAGTGCTGATGATGAATTCTCTGCCTCCAAAAACAGTGAATTAGAGATCCCGCCACGTAATAGCAATCGCAATGCAAAAGAAATCAAGAAACCTGTGTCTCCCGTACCTGCACTTGCAGCTTCTGAAGGTGTGCAGGTTCCGCGTGTAGTTTCCTTAAGCTCTGAGCACAGAGATGATCTGGAGGCCACAGATGAGGAAATCGGCATTGCCACCGTTGCGAGCTCGCCTTTGAAGGGTGATGTCAAGTATGACGCAGATGTTCAGCGTCCTACTTCCACAGAAGGTAGAACGATCAAGCAAAGCGACCTGAAAGAAGCAGTAAGCATAAAAAAGCTTAATGATTTACCGCTAAATGATAAGGATGAAAGACTCCCAGATGAAGCCACGCAAAATTTCATCTCTCAGCCCACTGCGGACAATAAAGGAAAAGCGCTGGAGAAAGATGTCATCGACCATCTACGTTCGGAGCTTGAGCATTTAAAGCTTGTAACCGAGGAGAAGGCAACAGAGGCAAGCGCATATATCAAGCAGCTTGAAGAACAACTTCGAAAGGTAACTAGTGGGTCTGCCAACAATGCAGAAACCATCAGCTTACAAACTCGTCTCGAGATTGTTGAAGCAGATCGTGCTAGTTTACAAGATCAGGTTGATGAAATGAAACGACTTCTGGACACAAAGCTCCTTGAATTGGGGACTTTGAATAACGTTATCAAAGAACAAAGTGACAAGATCGATGGGCTGGAAAATGAAGCCTTATTGAAAGAGCAGCTCGAAACTTTGACACGGAAATTTGAGTCCCAAAGCCAAGAAAACCAACTGCTCAAGCAAAAATTAAAAGAAGCAGACTCCGAAACCAGGCAAGAAATCAAAGGGTTATCCTCTCAGATGGATGAAATGCTTTCGAAATGGGGTCACGATACCTCAGTTAAAAGCTCCGATCATGATGGTGATAATTCAGCTACAGAATTGAAGTATGCGGGAAAAAGTTCTCACCATGAGGCTGTCATTAACAGATTGCAGCAAAGGCTAGATGAGCTGCTCAGGAGCAGTGACGATCTGAAGAGATCTCACGAAGAACTGGATGCCAACTATCAGGAGCTGAAGCTGAAGCACTGCACCTTGAGCGAAGAATTACTCACCAAGAAGAGTGAGCTTGAAAAATTTGAAGGTGACTACAAAGACACGTTAAGCTCTGCAACGAACGCAAGCAGAGCTTTGGAAATGACACAGGAGGAGCTACAAAGGTATAAGCAAGCGAATAAAAAGCTAAAGGAAGAATTAGAGGAGATGATTTATGCACGCGATTCCTCACTGGGAGATGTATCCATGGATAGCAAGGAAGCTATTGGGAACAATAGTGCTCCTAACCAGGAGTCCAACATGAAATTTGCTCGCTATAATATGAAAATTAATGACCTGAAGGCGGAGTTGTACATCATCAAGCAGGAAAGAGACAACTTAAAGGACGAAGTACTGGAACTCAAGAAAAAACAGCTTGTAATGAACGATGAATAACTCTCCTTTCAATGCTTGTATATGATATGAATAAATGATACATGCTTGACATATTAATACGTACAGATGCTTGCTTTCGCTAATCATGCAGCGGAGGACTGCTGTTCCTATCACAGGAAGCCTCCGAAAGGAGAATATAGCTCGGCTTCCGATCGATACGCTTACAGGCAGATCCTTCTGGGACTGACAGCATGGAACCAGCTGAGGAGGCCAGCATTTCCACCTGAGTCTCGAACCCCCGGGTTTCCTCGTTGTCCTCAGAGACCAGCATTTGGTTGCCGCCCTGTCGACTCGCAGCGTAACGCGGTTCCAGCTCGCTGTGTAGCATATCTGAGGACAATATAAGCGTATGTGAAGCGTTACACGAACCAGATCCCAGTGTATTGCCCTCCAGGGACTCCTCCAGCGAATATCTTCTCTTGGACTGCCACAATGCGCGTTCCTCTCGCGGTCTCTTGGCCCCATACGAGCTCAAACCAAGCTTTAACTCCTCGAATTCAGTCCTGCTGATCGATCTCACACCGCTATTATACAGCCCAAATGCCTTTCGCACCTCTACCGACACCGCATACCGCTCGCAGAACAGAGACACTGGAATCACAGCGTAACCGCTCAACTTCTCTCCAGACTCACCCATCCAGCCGCTGAACCTTCCACTCTTCTTCTCCACGATCGAGCTGCTTCCACCGCCACCTTATACTATTTTCTCAGGACCCACTTCGGCGGCTAATTGGTACCCTCCGCGCAACGCAAACATACACTTTCCTTACCACTTTACAAGACGAGCTAGACAGAGAAGCGAAGAATCAGAGTCCAAGGAAATCCTAGAGAAGCTAGATCTGTCGCCAGAGTCCTACAATCTGTTTTAGCGTGGAAAGCCGCCGAAGACAACAATTTACCACGATAAGCTACCAAGGCCTGCCGATAAAGTACCAAGAAGGCTTGCCAGCATGCTACATCCAGGTATTAGAGCATCCAAGAGCTCTAGTAAGAAATCTCACCAGGTTCTATTACTATTGCCGTTGTCGGACTCCCAAAAAGCCCGAGTTGCGTGGACCCTCTTCCTACCCCCTGGAAGGACAACTTGCATCTCGGTTGCTTTGGACCCTGGATAATCTGAGGGAAATACCAAGTTCGGGACACTGAGCGGCCGCACGTGTGGAATGACGAGCAGCGAGCTGAAGAGGAAGCATAGCTCGTTACCGGGGTCTGTTGGGGGTTGTAGCGCTGTCCAAGGTTGGTGGGATGCTTTAGACTGACGAATTTCGCTTGTTGTGCCTTTCACTGACATTAAGCCATTTTACTCGAGGTTCGTTGCGTTTAGGGTGCGAATTAGAGATAAAGCAGGTAGACGAGCGTAGATCTTTGGGAAAAAATTGAATTTCAGAGGTCTGTGAAGTTGCAATGACAGCTAGTAGCTATGTGAAGCATGTGTCGTTCGATGACCTGGTGCCCTCGCTGATAGATGACCAAGCTGAGATTTTGAAGCACAGTAAGAAACATGTTGGGTTTAATAACAAGTTCCTACACATACCGCCACAGTACAATCCGTTGTACCAATCAGAATATGGGCATCCGAAGAAAAAGCAAGATCTGTTTACGCAAGATCGAAGCCACGAGAGGCGCAGATCAGACGAACATGAGAAGTTGGAAAGGGTGCTTCAATTCATGTCCCCGCATCCAACCGTGAAGCCCTCGTTGAGCAGTTCGGACGTGGTGGATCGGAGTGGAAGCACCTCTCCCTTGACGCACAATAGAACAAATCCGAGACTGCCTCCACCACCGAGTGTTCCTTCGCTCAAGCGGTCTGCGAAAAGAGTGGATGAACCGGAGACAATCAGTGATTGCGATATATCTGATATGGATTTTGCAACAGCGAAAAAGCTAACCAAGGAGACCGAGAAGAACACCCAGTCGAATTCCGGTTCGAGAGATGGTTACACGCAAGCGGCGTTTGCTAACTTGAACGAATTGGAAGATCGAGTAGGCTCAAAATTGAAGCCGGCCGCTAAACAACCCGATAACGGGCGAAAGAAGAGCTTTGTAGGAATGTCTGATCAAGAATTGGCTGCGCTGGAAAAGTTTTATGAGTCTCAAAGCCGATCTACCGCATCGCCCACTATTGACTCTTTCGATTTCAAGGAACAGGACCCTTTCTTCATCAGCAAGTTCGACAAGAAAGGCGGTTCACAAGTTGCCGATCCCCTGGCTGCCATCTATCCTTCAAGACCTGTGGTAGACCACCGAGCGATCTGTGTGACAATAGAGCATCCGAAATACGATCAGTATGTGCAGGATATTAACACAAAAACAAGATTATCAAAGCCAGAAGAATCGCTAGCGGCTATCCGAACTGTCTCGTGCTACATCTCAGGCAGGCGATACACATGGTCTTCCGTGGATTGGTATGTGGAAAATTGTGCTCGGGACGGCGACCATCTGATTATTGTGACCTCTATACCATTCTTTGAACGAGAAATAGAGTCTTCTGATTATGCATTGAATAGAAGATATTCTGCTGCAAGTCACGGACCGGAATACGGGAGTTTCGATGAGATCGATAGAGGACTTAGAAGAGTTTCAACATCTTCCTCGGACGCTTCCAAGGCCACCACCCTTGGTCAGGTTTCAATGGGACTTCGAATCAAGGCTGTCCACGATGAAGCTCGACAAAAATGCATAAGAATCCTGAATTATTACGCTTCAAGACTTCAAGGTATAGTCATGAGAATAACAGTTGAGATGATAAAGTGCGATTCACCAGACTATGCGATTACCAAAGCGGCTGCGTTGTACAGACCTGAAATACAGATTGTCAGTACCGTGAGCACAAATCTACAAATAAAGTTCAGAAACGGCAGAGTGAAGTTGCCATTCTTTGTGATGCAGCACTACCCAATGTCAACCGCCGTGGTACCATACGAATTCATCGACCCAAAACTGCTGGGGGAGGCGCCCACAGATACGACAGATGCTTTGAAAGCTGAGAAGGAACGGGAACAAATTCCTCAAATCAATGACAGATTAGCTTTGATAGACAGCCTCATACTTAAATCGTTGCGCAATCCATTTGCCGCTGATACTGCGCCTAAGAGGTATGAAGATAATGAATCATTGGTTGAGTCTGTGAGTGAGTACTTCCCAATGCCACCAGAACAGAAAAGAAAATATGAACTATTCGAAAGAATAGGTTACGTTAGATGTTTGCCTACACGTCAAGCTGCTTATATGAAAAATAGTGATCCCGCGATCAACGAAGACCACCAGAGGTTAACTCCTTTCAGTACGGCTAGCAACTCGAGACGAAGCTCAAGAATCCAGTACGACGACGGAATGTACAAAGTCAAATCGTTGATCATCGATTCGGATCCATCCGATGACGAGAGCGATCAAAACCGGCACGGTTCTTCAATCAGGAAAACACGGTCCGTAGGAGCGCCCGCCAGGTCTGGCTACGTATCCCCCGATGCATTATCTCCAACCACTTCTGTGAGAAAGCCTCATTTTCATAACATGATACATCCAACAGGCACCAAGTCGCCAGAACATGCTTCTCCGGCAAGCGAGAGCAAGAATAAGAAGGACAAGAAGGGAAGGGAAAAGAAGAAAACCCTGGGATCATTCTTCAGGAAAGTGTTCAAATGATAAGGCAGATCGATACATCGCTTGAGCCACGAGACTCAACCGAGTCGTACTTGAAGACGCTGTGACTTTTGTTTGCAGTTTACAAGCAAGACCCCTAAGGGTACCCAAGACATCCGGGATCTTATAAAAGGCAAGATCGTTTCACGCTGCTCCTTCATTTGGTAGTATCATCAATAGCCCCTTCCTTGAGATATCAACAGGAACAATAAATCAATTTAGCCAACTATGAAATTGAATTCGAAAACATACTCAGAAGTCCAGCGAGTTGCGAGACTCCCCCGATTGCCTCTGCTCATGCTGGGAGTCATCTGCGGAGCCATGGTGCCCACAATGTACGTCAGGAAATACCTGCTACCCCGGTTCAGGAAGGAGGATTTGCAAGAGATAGCTGAGCCGGTCTCAGCCAGCAATTCCATCGCGAGGCCAGTCATGAAGTTATGGCCCATGTTGAATGCGCAACAGAAAAAGGAGGTCATGCTAGCTCAGGCCCCAGTCAGACGGGTCGACGTTGGACAGGACCTTGACGAAGAGGGGAACCTCTTGGTGTTCTCGTCCATCATGTAACTGGACAAAGTTCAACCGCTACGCATTTTTGTCATTTTGAGCCCAGCATTCCAGCATCCAGTTAGTTGTTTGGGGCAATCCAGCCCTGCAGGCTTGTCTTCCGCTTAGTGCTGCCATAGGAACCTCTTATGTAGACATAGCTTAGATCTAGGAGCCATCTAACGTTAACCAATACGATTTATATGGTGCTTTCAGCTTAAATCGGTATTATACTGAAAGTTCACGTGACCGGTTTTAGCACCATTGATTGGCCGCTGGGCTGGTAATGGCTAAGAAGAGTGAAGTTGTTGAGAAGGGACCTCTTAGCAAGCTAGGCATCGCTTCAGCTCTTTCCCAGCCTTTTAATGATGACTGCAGGATCAAGGTTTTATCGGGAGCAAGATTTGGTGAAAGAAGCGGTTGTTCCACGACAGAATGGTGTAGTGCTATCTTCAGACGCCAAGCAAGCGATTCTTGAGCCATTGGAAAGTTCAGAAACAGCGACTAGTGGAGCTGGCAGGATCATAGGCAACAACCAATTGATTGATGGAATTTCAGTGCGGTCGCCTAGCTACTTATTGTCCGTATTCCATCGACTACGGTTGCGTGTATCGGGAACGATTGAAAAGGCCACTCAGAAGATAGATGAGAAGACATCAGCGTACTATAGGCATGAGAGAAGACTGACGAGTACGATTGCAAGCTTGCATTCCGATCCTAGGGAAAGATTGCTGCCTGGTTTTACCTATATCATCGTTGCAGCTATGTCTGGCTCGGTTCTGACGAGAAACAAACCTTTGTTGCATAGATTTGTTGCTCCGCTAGTGTTGGGTTCGGTATGTTTCTCCTATGTGTTACCATCGACGTTTCAAAACACCGCTAGTTTATTGCACTCGATCGAGTCCGAGCATTTCCCACAGGCGGTTGCGAAGCAGGACGCTATCATTAACAGGACTGCGCAGCTAGGCCGCGCCACGGCTAGCCAAATTGACCACGTTGCCGAATCTGTCTTCGCCGTAGCTGCCAAGTTCCGTCACTTCGTTAAGGAATGGACCAACCTTAACATCGAGTAACTTTGAATATTCTTCCTATCACCTCTATGTACAAAGGTACCTAATCTCAAACTATACTTTAACGGTAGACATCTTTGGGCCGAAAGGCTCATAGTGAATACGATCGTTTTGGTGCTCCAAGACATCAAAATGACTGATCATGCTTGTCATGAAATCAAGACTGCCACAGAGATAAACGTCCGAGCCCGCTGGCACTTCCTTCGCCAGAAATTCACCATCTATACGTGGCTGGCTCGAAGTAAGGACAACGACCTTTTTACCTTTGGAAACCTTGGCGAGTAGCTCATCGACGTGCTCTTTGAAGGCTAAACGTTCTTCATCGTAGGCGGATTGAATCCAGTATACTGGTCTGTCAGGGTTTGCGATCACCTGTTCCTCCAACATGGCAAGTAGAGGTGTGACACCAACACCAGAACCTAACAAAACCAGCGGGATGTCATTTTGGCGAACTAGGTCCTTATTTAAAGCGAAATCTCCAGCTGGCGCGCTCAGCAAGATCTGATCACCAACAGATACGTGATTGTGCAGATGTTCTGAAACTAAACCGATGGGTTTGCCTTCTGCAGCTTCCAGCTTCACTGAGAAACGTAAGCCGCCATCAGTGGATACTGAGCATATGGAATAATGACGCAAGGCGTCGTATGTGTTGCCCTGTTCAGTTGGGTGAGTGTTGACGGTCAGATACTGACCAGCGACAATTGGCAATTTCGATAGATCGATACCAGATTCAGGCTTTGCCTTGACAGTAAATTCCACAATATCAGAAGCGACTCGTTCACGTGCAACAACTTCGAATGGTTTCCAACCAGCCCAGGCTGCCTCCTTATACATGCGATCCTCAACAGAGATGAAAATGTCTGCAATAGCACCGTACGCTTCTCCCCAAGCACCCAGAATATCTGGAGTGGCAGCCGCACCGAGCGTTTCCTTTATAGCCTTCAGCAAATATTCACCAACAATGGGATAATGCTCGGGTTTGATCTGCAAAGCTCTATGTTTATGTCCGATCTGCTCAACATGAGGCATCAGAACACTTAGATCATCAATATGTTTCGCAGCTGCAAGCACAGTTGTCGCCAATGCAGTGGGTTGAGCACCCTTGGCCTGGTTAACCCTGTTGAAGATATTTAGCAGCTCTTTGTGCTCATTCAACATATTCTTGTAGAAAACTTTCGTAATTGCAGTACCCTGCTTCTCCAAAACAGGCACGGTTGCCTTCACGATGGCACGAGTTTGAGCAGACAGCATTTGGTTATATTGTTCGAGGTTGGTATTTCTCAATGAACATTTTCAGATCTCTCATTCCATCTGTTTATCATTTAAATAGAGTTCCAGCCCAATCTTGAGCTCCACATGCTCGACCACTATACCATCCCAGAGCATCTGACTTTCAACGTAAATCAGGCAATATTGGTTTATTGTCAGTGAATCTCGCGATGACCCGTTAAGACCGAGAATGTCGAACCAGAAAGAGTAAAAAACTTACTAACCAAAAACGGCCTGGTTGGTCCGCATTCAAAGAACCTCGCGGCTGAAGCATATGCGACGGGCCTGCACGCCTATGCGCTGGTCCTGGGGCTCAGTGAGCGACTGGTGTGCTTGTTGCGATGATCCATTGTGATTATAGTTTTGTGAGGCCATGAAGTGTTGGTGGTGAGGTCTTTGTCATTTCGAGGAACGCTTAGCATGAGTTTGTCCCTGTTGGAAGATTATGTTGCTTTTGTCTGAATAATCCGCCTCGAGCTGGAATATGCTGGAAATACACCAGTTCCACTCGACAGCCATTGCTGATGTGCAGCGATTTTTAACAAGCCTCTTGAAATGCTTTACCTGCGATGACTTTATCGCTATCATGACGCAATCAGGAACAAATTGCTCAGCACATACTTTTGCGTCTGGGGTATCGTTTAACACTAAATCGTCAATCGTCAGCTGGTTCATCCGCGACGTCGGTACAACTCGTACTTCTTTTATCCCATGTGCTTTGAGGATCGAAGATATCACTTCCACGCCTCCTGGAATGTCATTCACCAAATTAACCCTCGATAATCCAGCCCTTTCGAAGACCTTTGTAGGAAGACTTGTCATCTGCAGTAGATTTTGCGTGTCAACTTCAGGGATTGAATAGGTTGCCAAATCTAAGGAGAGATCGTCCAAGTGTTTCATGCCGTGGATAAGTTGCAGAAGATCGGTCAAGAATTCAGGCTTCAGGGCGTTTCTCAACGGATGGAAACTGAAGGCTTTTAAAAATTTAGCCGTTCGCATCCTTTTCGGTGCTATGATCGTATCAAGGATCGAGATGTTTTCTTTTGTAATATCTTCGTGAACTCTAATTCCCACCTTCTCCAGCAGTATCTTATCCAACTCTCCGATATCATCGTGACAACCAGTGCATATGGCGTCCATGTTATAAATCAGTCTCCGACGGCGGTTCACTTCTTCGCTGCCCTTGCATTCATCTGCAGCATATATCGTTTGCAGAATTTCGGTCGCTTTTTGTTCTAGTAATTTGCGCCTTTCTAGCTGGGCAATCTCCTCTGGCAGTAGATCTCCTGTTCTTTTCCTTTTGGAATTGCGCTGAAACTCATTCAGCAATTCGATATCACAATGTAGCTTTCGTGCGGCTTTCGCTTTGGCGGCACGCCTTCCACCACTTGAGTGCAATGTTTGGCTCGGTATTGAGGACAACAATGGTGTCTGTGACCTTGAGATTTGCTCATGGGGTCTTGGAGTAGTAAACTGTCCTTTATCCGGTTGTGGTGAAGTCTCAGGAGGATGAGGCGTAGCGGTCTTTTCTGTCATTGAATCTGATTGTACTTCCTTGATCTCAGTTTCGGAAAGCTGTGACTCAGCGGTTGGTTCCTTGTGCTCTTCATATGAGGTTTTGGGATCACTCGAACCCTCAAGCACCACATGGTTTTCAGCCTTTGGAGGGTGTGGACGCTCGGTTTTTTGTTCTTGCAGTCGATCTACTGACTGGCGCCCTGCGTCATTCTCTGACAAGGCATCAGCTTCATTCTCAACGATCAAAGGTCCTGAAACGGCACTTGTGGTTTCAACGACACCGACATCGGCATGTACTACTTCCAGTCGCGCTATAGCAGTTGCTTTCTCCTTGTCAGCAGTCGTTGCAGGGGCCAGTTGAGATGATCTCCTATCCTCAGTTAAAATATGCAAAGAATTTGTTCCTGCCGTTTCTGAACCAGTATCAGGCTGTTTTACATCTTCCTTTTGCTGAGAATCTGTTGGCATTGAAGTAATCTCCTCAGGTGGTGTTACATCTCTATGCCGGAAAGTTATTTCATTCAGGCCAACCTGGCCTATTACATGCTGCAAGCCACCCGGGACGGGAAACTGTTGGAATTGAAATTCAAGAGGGTCTAGCACTTTTCCGCTTTTGTAGATATTCTCCAACCACAAATGGTTGACGACTGTGCAGTTTTCCCATTTCTTGGCGGTTTCGAACTTCTTGCCCCACGGAAATTGTGACACAAGATGTGTGTTTTTCCGGGACAGTTCTCCAGTGCTATAGCCACCAAGTAATTCTGCCAGGCGCTGGATATAAAACCTCTGCTGTCCGTAATAGTTGGAATATGATAGGATCAACTCATTTACATCAAACAGTTTCTTCTTGAACGGTGTGAAAATGAGCTTTGTCTGCGAAGAAATGAACTGGTTATAGGACCACAAGAAAAAAATCCATATTAGGTTGCCCAGCTCCAGTCCAGAATCTCGTGCGACATCGTATTCCTTTGACATCACTGAATTACCGATGTAGCAGTCGGCTTTCAATTGCCTAATATCATCTTCGTCAATATGGCGTATCACTGTGCCGCCGTTGGCTTGTAGAAATTCAATTAATGTAGCATAGAGATTTCTATTGAGCGAAACATCCATGCCAATGACAAATCGATGGCCTTCGAATATTGCCGACGTCTTCGTGAATCCTATTTCATCCAAGCCGTCCCACAGAACTTGTAGCTTGTCAGCAGATATTTCAGATGAGGCCTCCGGATCAAGTAAGTGGTCCTCCAGGTTGGCGACATCAAGTGTTTTGAAGCTTTTTACTATCCACGTCGGAAACACAAATTTGACACCATTCGCTTTACCAAAACCCAAAACTGCTTTGACAGCGGGATCATCAGCGTCCTGCGTTACAAGATGAGTCGTTTTGCTTGATAGGAAGTCCATACATGTTCCGCCCATCGCATGCACCATTTCCGTGTAAAAGAGGTGCTCCGAGTGATTAAATGCATGCCTTGAAACGTAAATTTGCAAATCCTTGAAGATGTGGCGCACGTCTGGGGAGAATCCTGATGTCCGGTGGTGTCTATTAGTCGAAAGACAGGTAGTGACCCATTCTGAAGTGACCACGGGAATTAGAAAATCGAATGCCGCGATTTCGTAAAATGGAAATTTGCTATCCTCACTTATGATGAAGTTTATCATCTGATCCTGGCCAAATTTTCTTATGAACCAATTTCGCAGGGCTTCGCCCTTCGGCATCTCGCCCTCTTGGTATTGCTCATAGAGTTCGCATCGGTTACATCCGTTAGATCGCAGAAGCTGCGCCGTGATGTGAGCTGCTTCTATCCCCTCAGCATTTGTGACAACTATCAGGAAGTTTAGGTGCTGGAATAACTCAGAACTGGCGGCCATTGCTAAACTCTTTTATCTCTTTGCAGGCCGTTTTCAATGTCAACGGTACTTCTCGCGGTTAAGAAACAAAGGGACGCGTAAGGACGATCTTGGCAAACAAGCGGGCATCTTGATACCTCTTACTGCTGAGGTTTGTCGCTTCTGTCCTAGCGACTTTCTACGCAGTAGAACCTTGATTCTTGTCGCAATCGAAGAAAGGTAAGCTTCTAAAGAACCGCTTAGCCTCAGTTTGGGATTGATACAGGTTGGTACTCCTCCTTTCTATAGATCATTGCTTGCCTTGCTTCCTGACCATTTTGAGACTACAGATAATGCCTTTAAAGTGTCTCTTACATGGAACTGGTCGCATGATACACCATAAAGACTGTAAATTTCATCTTTGAAGATTTATGAGGTACTTCTGGCTTCCACTCGATTCAATCTTGATCATAGTCAGTAACAACCTTCATCTTTGAAGTCTTCAATGAATATGAGACGATAAAAGCTCTTCAACGACCGCTGCGACGAGGATGAGTCGCTCAACGTTCCTCTCTCTAGCTCATAACCGCCATTATATATCGGGTCTTTATTGTAACCGCGTTGCAGTTAGCCGCCGAAGTCTTCTAAACTCCTTAGTGCAACTTTCACTCCAAAGAAAGACCTAGATATGGAAATTACAGGACAAACGACGCTGCAGACGGCGGCACTGGCAGCCTCTCCCGCAACAGTAATGGTCAGGATCAATAACTCGGTGCTGCTTCATAGTTTAAAGGACTGCCCAACTTTAGCCGCCGTCAGTCATCGTATGAAATCCAGTCTGAAGAACATGCTCGCGATACTTAGGGTGAGACTATCGAGAAGCAGGAACATCGTCGTCGATTTGAGCTTATCCCGTCTAGAATACCCCATCCACTACTGGGAGGAAGCCCTTTTCCTAGCCGCTCAAGAGGCGGAATTTCCCTACGTGGTCTATGTTACAGAGCAGGGAACCGCAGATCGCCTGCAATACATGGCGCAGAACCGTTCATTACAGAAGTTTGTGTCTCGCCTGAAGAAGATGGAGTCCACCGAGAATACCACTCTCGGTGATGAGAATCTTTTGAAACGGACCATAATGCTAATCACAAGACAGTACGGACTCGATGAGCAAGCACTAGGGCTCGCACTGGCGGAAACTCACAACCTAGAACAGCTTATTCACTACTGTGAGACTCATAGTGGATCTTCGCATAGGGCACGTGATACAGAGGCTCGATGCGAACCTGCTAGCGGTTTCCCACGTGGTAACGGCTGTTCAATATAACGAGCGGCACGATGGGCAGTAATACATCTACAAGGGCAGAGTTCTTCGAGACCACGAGAGGACCGTGAAGCGGATTTTACAGCGTCTGGACGCAGGAAAAAAGTTTCACAGAGTTTTCAGTGTGTCTTGAAGGTCTTTAAAGCTTCGTTTCACTCAATTGTTAGCTTACTAGCAGGCCTTTATAGGGTGGTGCTTAATAGAGATAAGTTTGATCGATTGACGAGAAAAGTGCGGCTTAACGGTCTATGAAAGCATGAAGTTTGGCAAATACTTAGAGGCCAGGCAACTGGAATTGCCTGAATATAACGGCCACTTCATCGATTACAAGGCCTTGAAGAAACTTATAAAGCAATTAGCGGTGCCGCTGGCGCAGGCATCTTCCAATGACCATTTGAATTTGGATGACATTGATGAAGCAAGTATTTACCAGAGATTGCAGGAAAACAAAGCGTCTTTTTTCTTTAAGCTGGAGAGAGAATTGGAGAAAGTCAATTCGTACTATTTGGAGAAGGAATCTGACCTCAAGATTATTTTTGACATATTGCAGACTAAATCTAACTCTTACAGGGAGCGTGGACAATTGTCATCTAAAAAATCAGTTTCCTATGGTAATATTCTGTCAGGGTTCAAGAAATTTCAAAGAGACTTGGGTAATTTAGAGCAATTTATTGAGCTGAATAGAACCGGTTTTGCTAAAGTACTGAAAAAATGGGACAAAAGATCACATTCTCACCAAAAGGAGTTTTATTTGGCCACTGTGGTTGTGGTACAACCAATTTTTACCAGTAGCGAAGTATCCAAGCTAAACGATGCAACTTTAAGCATTTTGGATCAATTAGACGGCGTAAGCAAAGAAGATGCGCCTGATTCGTATGGTTCGGAAATAAACC
Organism: Torulaspora indica; assembly: GCA_931305995.1. Taxonomy (NCBI): domain Eukaryota; kingdom Fungi; phylum Ascomycota; class Saccharomycetes; order Saccharomycetales; family Saccharomycetaceae; genus Torulaspora; species Torulaspora indica. The sequence goes on along the minus strand of CAKNUP010000010.1, from coordinate 60,672 downwards.
GAAGAAGCACTATCACTCCTACTGGGTTTATTCCTTCACCAACTTCGAGATCATTTTGTCAACAGCTCATAGTGGGTCCTAATACACCCGTGGTTCTCGACCTGGACATTGAAATTGAGAACTGGTTTCTGGAGATCATTAACATTTCAAAATTAAGAGATGAGAATAAAAAATTCAGCTTACTAAAGGAGTTCTTCGTAGCGAAGATGAAGAATGTCATTGATGATGCAATTCCTCAAAGTAGAATTGATAAAGGAGTGGTCTTGAAAGACTGCCTGACTAGGCTTTTCCTCCTGCTGGTAGGCAGCAGCTCGATAGATGATGTATCGCTGCATGTTTTCTATACAAGCACGAGAAATAATATTGATTTATCGTACTGCGATGAAAGTGATCAGGTTTTCTCCCGGAGAAATGTTTTCCATGAGGCCGGAAACTGCAGCTCACACAGTCGTATCTTTGTTCTACGTGAGGCATTGATAATGACATCTGCCGTACAGTCGGGCAGTTTACCATTCCTCAAGAAGGATGATTTAAAAGTTTTGCTGAATGCTCAAGATCTGTATTTAAGAACTCCACTTCATTATGCAGCAGAGCTGGGTAAATTGGAGTTCGTGAAGCTGCTCATTTCTTCTAACCTTTTGGAGTCCGTAGATGTTCTGGATAACCATTCACAGACTCCGTTGATTCTAGCTATAATCAACAATCACATAGAAGTGGTTCGTGAACTACTGGTTAATGGACATGCTGCTGCATTTCCCGGTGTGGGCGAATTCTCTAAACCACAGTTTGCACCTTTGATTGTTGCATGTTATCACAAAAATTATGAAATTGCAAAGTTGATTTTGGAACAAGGACATACACTCTCCCCAAAGCTCAGTGATGCTAAAGGTCTTGGAACACTGCATATTGTCGCCAAGGAAGGTGGACCTGCTGAATTGATAGAACTTCTTGTGCGTCACGGTGCCGATCCTAACGGTGTCGATAACTTCAACGTTTGGACTCCTATATTTTACGCTATTCAAGAAGGCCATGCAGAGACTGTTAAGGTACTTTTAAAATATGGAGCAAGATTAGACATCACAGATGAACACGGCTTGGGACCACTTTATTACGCAATTTGGGAGTCGCATGTTGATGTTCTAAACGTTTTGATGGAGAACTTGACTATTATACAAAATGGCAAAGGATCTGCCGATTTCTTACCAATGATGACAACAAAGCCAAGGAGCCCTTCAAGCTCTCTGCAAGACATTCCAGACTTTGCTTTGCCACCTCCAATTATACCATTAAGGAAGTATGGTCATAATTTTTTGGAGAAAAAGGTCTTCGTAAAGCTTATCATGAAACCTGGAAATGGTTCGGTCCAATTTTTTAAAGAGGATGAAATGGTCCTATCTTCTCCCGGCAGAATTACTTTGACATCCAACGTGGCCGAAATTATACCGAGAAACATAATTCTCCCAATTTCTGAAGAAGAGGAACGGGAAGTTGTGTTCCAGGTTGATTCGATTGAAAATTTCGCTGTAGATTTCGAGATCTTTCCTGCTTACGGGACGAGAATTATAGCCAAGACGACAGCGATGCCGAATTTGTTCAATATTAAGATGGCCAATAGTACTTCTAATGCTTCATTACCACTCTTCGATACGAGACTGACAAACGTCGGGACATTAACGTTCGATTATCAGGTCATTTTGCCATATAATCAAAGACCCCTGGAAATCACCAAGTATGAACCATACTGGAAGTCAACTAGCGGTGCGGAAATTGACCCCGGCAAAGAAGGGCAACAAATTGTAGCTTCTTCGTTGTCGGGAAGTTTTATCACCGTTATGGTGCGTTGGCTGAAGGATGGCACCATTATCATTGCACGATGCCCTTATATTGTTACGAACAATGTCAAGATTTTTCTTTGTGATTTGACTCGACAGCAATTGGAAGAGCTGTGCGGCTACAAGCTCGATGATGTTATGTTCATTGACAACGAGCAAACGCTGAAGCGTTACGTATCCACGATGGTCTGCACATTGGATAATTTCTTAGAAAAAATACCGCCATCGATTCAACTTGAAATTCAAGTGTGCTTCCCAACCAATCTAGAGATCGATACTATTCCTCTCAATATCAGCCCTTTACTTGATCTTAACAGTTTCGTTGATCAAATTCTTTTCCATATATTTGAACATGTGAGAAGGTTGCGTCACTCAGGACAAAACATCCGTCCTGTTGTATTCAGCTCCTGTAATTGGCAAGCATGTACAGTGTTGAACTGGAAGCAGCCTAACTTTCCGGTCCTGTATCATATGAATGATTTAAGAAAAGTTGGAGATCAATACGTTAGAGATACTCCACACAATCTAGTGAATTTGGCACTAGATCCCAGTGAAGTAACTTTTGCTGACGGCAGATCCAAGTGCTTGCATGAGATTGTTTCATTTGCTGTCAACAATAACTTACTGGGGATCTGTTTGCCTTATGACCTGCTGAGAATTTGCAAAACGTTGATAGATGCCATTCGTGGGCATGGTCTCCTGTTGATCGGTGCCTGCTCCCCCGGTGATGACGCTGCTCTCCACAGCGCTGGAGTCAATGGAATCCATTTGAGCTCCGAACTTGTATTTTCTGAGAGCGTAGAGATGTAACTCATACAGTAATGGAAACCTATGTAATTACGAAAGCATTATGATACATGATTCTTGTAATAGTTTTTAACCTGTTCGTTCAAGGCATAATCAATCGCTTTCAGGCCTCTTGAGTCCTGTAACTGGTCGTCTGCTCCAAACTTCGCGACTAGCATTACGGCAATGTCGCCATGCCCTTCAGCCAAGGCATGGAATAAAGGAGTCCAACCGTTATTGTCTGCTGCATTCACAGGACTGTTTTTCTTGCATAGAAGCTCAACCAAGATTGGAGAACCAATAGCTGCAGCTCTATGGATAGGCATCTGCTGTCTTGAATCTTTTACACGCACCGAAGCCTTATGATCCAGCAGGAACTGGCAGACGGAAACATGTTTCTTGGACACAGCTAGATGGAGCGCAGTTACGCCCTGATTCGTCTGTAGGTTCAAATCTGGCTTAATAACCCTTTCGTACAGTTCCTTGACGATGTTCAGACTGCCGACAGCACAGGCTATGTGAAAAGGCGTCCATCCAGACTCATCCCGGTACTCGTTGAGATCTACCGATCGCATATGAGAGAGCAGGTAAAGTACGATTTCTTCATGCTGCAACGAGACTGCCCAGTGCAGAGCGATACGGCCATCGCCATCTCTTTTCAACACGTCTTCTGGAGACGTTTCAACCGTCTCCTGCACCTTCCGTAGGTCATTATTCATACAAGCATTCGTAAGTGGCAGATCCATGGCGATCTCTTGTTGATATAGCGTTCCCTGTTTGCTTGATCAGATGAGGGTCTTGTAAGGATTCGCACATACAGGCGACCACTCTATAGGCATTACACAAAAGCCAACATCACCTAGCGATAAGACGCCAATCATGATTGCCAGTACACGATTCCCATGCTAGAACGGCTCCAGGCCCCAGACGCACATGTTTCTGACACCCGGCATCCACGCTGGTAAGCCCAGGATATAGGCAGTCCACCAGGGCAATCTGGCCATCTCGGAAGCTACTACATCACAGAGCCAAGATAGATTCCCAGTTCATTTCGATGCTAGACACGATTTCTGCTATCTCCACGCTCAGAAGACATATTGGGACCGTTTCTTCGGGAGAAAGCCCACAACAGGTCCGCTGGTAGCCTCCGAACCAAGCTAGAGGACTGCCAGGTGCCAATGGCTCGCCAATGGCTCGTTATGAAGTTTAAGGCTTTATAATGGCATTTGCACGTGAGTTCGCCTTATAAGGTCTAAAGGCAGTTAAGGTGGCAAAGGACCAATTGATATCGATATTAACAGGAGAAGACCAGAGAGCAGGTAGTTTATCGAGTATGAGCAGGTCTGCAGGTGATTTCCAAAGGTTTGCTAGAGCGTTCCAGCAACAGCTGTCAAAAGTGCAGCAAGCGGGTGGTCGTGGCGGTCCAACGCGTGGTCCGCCCCGTGGAGCGTTCGCTGGCGCTGGTGGATTGATTCTGCTGGGAGGAGGAGCTCTATTTTTGAATTCTGCTCTGTTCAATGTTGATGGTGGACATAGAGCGATTGTGTATTCGCGAATTAACGGTGTCTCGTCGCGTATCTATAATGAAGGTACGCATTTTATAATTCCGTGGTTGGAGACGCCTGTGGTGTACGACGTGAGGGCGAAACCGCGTAACGTTGCGTCTCTCACGGGTACCAAGGATCTGCAGATGGTGAATATCACATGCAGAGTGCTTTCGCGTCCGAATGTGGAGCAACTGCCTACGATATATCGTACGTTGGGCCAGGACTACGGGGAGCGAGTGCTTCCATCGATTGTGAACGAGGTTTTGAAGGCTGTTGTGGCGCAGTTCAACGCGTCGCAGTTGATCACTCAGAGAGAGAAAGTCTCACGCTTGATCCGCGAGAATCTGGTTCGCCGTGCCAGTAACTTTAACATCCTGCTGGATGACGTCTCGATCACGTATATGACGTTCTCTCCGGAGTTCACTAACGCCGTGGAGGCCAAGCAGATCGCACAGCAGGACGCACAGAGGGCTGCGTTTGTCGTCGACAAGGCCAGACAGGAGAAGCAGGAAATGGTCGTCAAGGCACAGGGTGAAGCCAAGTCTGCAGAGCTGATCGGTGAAGCGATCAAGAAATCCAGGGACTACGTCGAACTGAAAAGGCTCGACACCGCCAGAGAGATCGCCCAGATCCTCGCCCGCTCGCCCAACAGAGTCATTCTCGACAACGAAGCGCTTTTGCTCAACACCGTGGTTGACAACAGATCCAGAAAGTAAGTCCAAACCCCCTACCTGTGAATATCCCAATTGTGTTCTTTCATTTACGTTCACTATGCCTATGTATGACTAAAAATCCTCCTCGCCAGACACCCGCTGGCGTTTTGTAGCAAAATTCAACTTGGTTGGCTTCGACTTGGCGACAAACAACTTGGCTCTATGTTGGTTCAATTTCTGCGAACATGGCGACAGCAACGTATCCGTTGGCGACGCAAATTTCTGTCTGGTCCTCAATTTATGAATTTTCTGCACAGCTCCCTGCGACAATCTTTTCCTACACAATGCTGCCCTATGCAATGAAACAGATCCCCCATTACTCTTCAATGGATCAACCTTTTCACCTCTTCGACACTGTTTTTGTCCGACTTCGCTCTTTTTCGTCTGCTCCCTCTGCTCACGCTGCATTTCACCGCTGCCCGTCTGGACCTCCTGCTTATCCATCACTACTATCCTGCCACACAGATCTCAGATCCAACCTCCTACTGGTCCATTTTGTAATACCAGCTCTCTGTCATCGCCAGATTGGTATTATCTGGCGCGTGTTTACCTTTTTCCCTTTTGGGAAAACATAGTGGCTCGAGCAGATTTTCAAAAAAAGCCCTAACTTTGCGGTTTTGAGCCCTAACGGCGATAGGAATTTTAAGAAACAGGATACAGAAGCAAGAGATCAGAGGTTTTAGAGCCTGTATAGGCAGAGATTGAGCGGTGTGAAGGGCTTGAGAGGCTTGAGTTGGCAGAGAATAGGTGGCTGATGAATGTGCTGAAGAAAAAACTGAAAGAGCTTGTGTACTCGTTTAGTACCGATGATCATTACGCGGAATATAACGGCAATGAGAGTGGGAGATCCTTTAATATGCGGCGGAGAGCGAATCAGGGTGGAGTGAGTGGCTCCAGGGTGCATCTGAATGGTGGGGATGAGTTTGGAGACGAAGAGATGAATTTGGGGGCTGTTGAGGAAGAGGAGGACGAAATCAATATTGACGAGTTCGGGAATATGGACAAGGAGGGCGTTTCTGAAGCGTTGTTGGCGTGGAGACATATTGAATCGTGGACGGCGAAGCATAATCCGGATCTGAATGCGACTTTGGGCGATCCCTGTACGCATAATGATATTACGCACGCGGAGGAGGACCTTGCGGTCACGTTGCCCGCGGCGGTGAGAGTATCGTTGAGGATCCACGACGGTCAGGAAGACCTGGAGTCGATGACAGGCGTGTCCGGGCTAATCTACGGGTTACAGCTGATGACACTGGACCAGATTGTCGAAATGACCGAGAAATGGAGAAGCGTCGCCAAGAACTTGGACAGAGTCTCGAAATCGGACCGGGAAGCGACAGTGTCGTCGTCGAGCCAGTCCGGGGACGCTATGAAGAAGAAGCAGTTTAAATTGCCACACATTCCACAGCAAGATTCCATCCCAAGGAACTCGATACAACCGGTATATGCGCATCCAGCGTGGATCCCATTACTGACAGATAACGCTGGAAATCACGTAGGTGTGGATTTAGCACCAGCTAGTGAAGGTAAGTATGCTCAAGTGATTATCTTTGGCAGAGATTTCGACACCAAGTTCGTCGTGGCTCCTAACTGGGGTGACTTTCTCCTAGATTTTGCGAACGACCTTGAAGCCGGAAATTGGTACCTGGTCGATGATAACGATGATTATCTATCTGGAGACGGTGAGTTGGTCTTTAGAGACAAGAAATCGAACGGTCCTGCTCAGGATTACTTGGAAGTGTTGAAGAAGAGGGCTTGGACCAAATACCAGGAATCGGCAAAATCACGGGATACCCAGCAGACTGCTGTGGAACCAGAAAATGCTAAAGATACAACACAGATCAGTAAAGTGGCGGTGACGGATGAGGCCTCGGCAGATGAAGGTACAGTACAAGAAGCACAAATACATTCTGCTGTGGATGAGGTGCCGGAAGCTGGAACCGAAGCGGACGATCGAGAGCCAACGCCTGCAGCCATTGAGACAGAAGAGCCTGAAACTGACAAGAACACTAAAGAGACCAGCGCCGCAGCTTCAACTATCCAATCTCAAACCCACGAGGAGAGCAGTAAAGCCCACGAAGTTTCAGACAAAGTCGACTCTAAAGAAGGCGCTGAATTAAAAAATGAACAAGTTAAAAACGAAAGCGAGGACAAAGCCGATGCGCAAGAATCCAACATCGAGTCCCTAAAGGACGAGTTTAAGAACATTGATCTATAGTTTAATTCTTTTTCCTTGTTTCCGCATGTTTATATCTATACCTACGTTTTCACATTGTACTTCTTTGTTGTGCTGCCATAAGAGCTTAATCCCATTCCATATCATATGTCTCGTTAATGGCGTTGCGATGAAATTAATTACCATATTATCCTTTGTAGGAACGGTTCTGTTTCCCAGGTAAATGTGCGTGTAACGAATATGTATAAGACGACCATGTTGATACCCAGGAACCACAGAAACTCGAAAAAAAGCCTCTTCGTGGATGCGACAGTGACGGGCGTCTCATCTTCTTTGGCCGGTACCAACTCAGCAAAAATCGGTTCAGCACTACAAGTAACGAATAATCTCCAAAAGAAGAACGGTAAAATGTAGTAGCGTGGCTCGAACAGCGGAGATGGTATAATTGTCAGACAAGTGCAAACTATAAGGCATGACCATGATATGTGTGTCAACTGAATTGGTAAATCAATTGGATCCTTAATCGGTAATGGAGCGATGGGATCGAATTTCATCTCACTGGGTCTTAAAACTTCCATGTAAGCAAATGTGGAAAAATGATACACTATACTCATCAGAAAATATTTGAGTATCACTCTGTGGCTACCAATCAATCGCTTGAAAAGGTAGAATGTATAATGTCTGTTGTCAGCCAGAAGGAATGGATGCATTACCGTGAAATATCTTATGACAAGCATTATGCCCAAGAGCTCAAAAATAGTCCTGATGGGTTTCCATTGTAGTCTAATCACATACAGCCTCAGGAAGTTGCGTGAGAACCAGAGAGGCAAGCTGAAAAACGCTATGAAGGCGAAGCAGTAAAAGATCTGAACCAGATGAAGCCCAACTGAATGATTCGATTTATCGCCAAGAGTAATGGATTTATTCCAGACGAGGTAAACCAGAAAGGATGCAAAATTTAGCACATATGGCAGTACTGTATCTTGGAACTCGTCGATGGAATGGATAAAAAGCTTCAGATAGTTATTGAAGCGGTGAGTGTTAAACTGTTTCCGGATCGCGGCCCTGCGCTCCACGGCTATTACCATAATAAAGACAGTCCATACTATATTGGTTTGTCTGAATGTGCAACTGAGTGCAGCACAAGCACTACTTAGCCAGATACTAGCTCTGGGACCGTAGGGCTGAGTGAGTACGAGCGACAGCGATTGTAGAATGAAAATTGTTGACCATACATCTGTATAGTATAAGTAGTAGTAAGTGGAAAGCAGCGGAAAGCACATCAGGGCCACAGGCCAAAATCCAATAGCATTGAACAGGAATAACGGTCTCAGAACGCACAAGGGTAACACCACAACTCCACCTACTAAATTGACCAGTCTAAAAGCGGTCAAAGCCGTCCAAGAAGTAGCCACTGACACAACTTTGTAGTTCAGCCATCCAAGAACATAAAGTCCCGGCGGCGTTGTTATCTTGGGATCCCACGACGACCAGTGGCCGGATACATACTGCAGAGTCTGACCCACATGAAATTGCTCATCGATAAACATGTATGGAACCACTTTCCTAGTGACATACGAGAACGTACCAATGAAATAGATCACCACCAATGGATATATCATCATATTGGTCAGGAAACCGGCCACTACTTCTCTCTGTAACACTCGCTGGATCCCGGGACTGATCAATTGCGGTGACTCATCGATCTGGTCGCCGTCAGGAGGCTGCTGGCTGGTCATCACGGCTTAAATAGCGACCTATCCGTCCTGTTATGTGGTGGTTCTCTATAGTGAAATTTTTCGATGAGCTGGTCCCCTTTGACTAGTGAAAAAGCCTATAATGAAGACATCAAAGTAGTAGCAAGTTGCTTAAGAGGTCGTCTGTTGTTTCGAGGTCTTTGGAAGCTGTATATTATGAGATGCAAATTGCCAGGAAGCTTTTGCTGGTGTGGGCTTTGCTTTGGGAAGCGATTCTTTGTGTGAGCTTCGAGGTGCTGCCTTCCATCGATGGCCAGAGACAAAATGCCATGCGGTCTCAGCGAGACCTTATGATGAATGTTACTATTGACCAGCTGCCGCTGGTGGGAGTGAATTTGCGGAAAGTAATACTGAATAGTGGCTCGACAAACGACTCAGAGTCGCTGCTGGGAATGCAGTCGCTGATGAGGAGCGGAGTACAAAACTTTGTGTTGGATTTGGAGCTCAGGAATGGCTCCTGGGGTGTTAAAGAGACGAATTTGGATCTCCCGTCGTTTCTGACCGCTTTTGACACTTTTGTGAACAAGACTGATGATAATTTGTCGGCGAATATTTTAACACTACATTTGAATGTCTCCAAGGAGGAGCTGCCGTCTAATTCGACCACCGAGGGTGACGAAAGTGTTATTACCGTGGATCTCTCGAATCCCATGCTGAACTTGACGAATGTCTTGGATCAGTTTATAGGGCGCCAGCGGATCTACACTCCTGATGATCTGCGTGCAGACCAGGAGGCTGGGGATACCTTCGACACGTACGGGAAATCTAACAGTGGCTGGCCCACCTTAAACAGTTTTCTCTACTTTAAGCGGAAAAGAGTGCTCATTACCGAAGTCTCTAGCCGACTAAATTACTCCCAAGTGCCTTACATCTTCAATAATACGATTTTGCATTACGATGTTGGAAACAAGACTTTAGATACACCGGATACGATCGGACAACTGTTGAACATATCAACCATTAGTTGGAGGTTTCTGGAAGCAGAATTCACACCAACAGAAATTCAACAATATATCGGAATGGGATATTCCCCTGTTATTGCGAATTACTACAACACTGGAAATTTAACTCAAATTTCTGAACTATTAGATCACAGTATCATATGGTCCTGGGGTCCAAACGAACCCATCGCAGCCTTCACCGCAGGCGAGCCAAAAAATAGTAGTTCTTTAGTGGCTTACAACTGCGCACTATTGAGGTACTACAGCACCAACAGCTCGTCAGTTTGGATCGTCGGCAACTGCTATGACAGAAAGCAGGGCCTCTGTAGGTACGCTGACCAGGCTTTTGATTGGGAAGTGACCGGAGCTGATGATACCTATTTTGCATTTGATCAGCACTCAGAATGTCACTGTTCCGATAAGTACCACTTTGCGCTGCCGACGACGCCATTAGAATTGACTTCTCTACTGATGCATCTTGAAAACTCGGGGACTGGAGATAAAGAGATATGGATCGATTTAAACTCGATTGCGGTTAACGATTGTTGGGTTACTGGAGGACCATACGCAACGTGCCCATACGAAAAAGTCGTTTCTCGGCGGAATTTCGTGGCTATGTTAACTCCAGTTACCGTATGCTGCTTCGTGATCCTGCTGATAGTCATTTATTTGAATCTTTTACGTGTACCTATACACAGCAATAGGAAAAAGTGGCGGAAAGTTGTGAATGAGCTTTCAAAGACCGAGCTTGATGGTGTTCCTCTATGACGACAAGTATGCAACATTCAAGCAAAAATTTGTACTTTTAATAAACCAGCAAACTATTTTTTGTATGATGGTTTAATTGCAGGGTTGGCATATCTTAGTACTCTTCGCGTCAACCTTCGTCTTTTGAACATATCATCGACTAAAAATTCGCCATCAGTAGTATAATGTAGACCTCGCTCATTTGCCCATTTCTTTACGTTCCAGTCCACCTCCCAGGCAGAATTTTCATCGAAAACCCATGTTGTGGGTGCATAAACATCATTTAAGTGATCTACACCAGGCGGCGGCTGTTGCAGTTTCCGATACTTATCGAGCGGATCGAACACTTGATTTGAATATTTATAAAAATCCCAATGACGAGGAGTTATTCCTTGTTTGTAAATTTCATATATTTCCACTAATTTGACCTCTGGTGGCTCATCAAGTATCAATTGCAATCCTTCCTTTTTGGGTTTTACTTCCGCCTTTTTAGTACCTTTAGTTTTGAAGGCTTCAAGCTGCTTCTTCACCTTTGGATGCGATTTAATCATAGCGTACCATAACCATGCACTGAGCACAAAGCTCCAGTTCACGAATTTCGATACTACTCCAAGAAAGCAGAACCAAAAGAGGTATTTAAAAAATACAACGGTTGAATGCCGTTCATCTTTAAACCCAGCGGTACCGTACAGAAACTTTTCAAGTGAGTTTGACATCTGAACCGTCGCTGTGGAAGCAGTTTGAAAGTCACGTAAATTCGAAACAAACTCTACCCCACTGCTGAGAGGATCTTCCAGCGCTGGAGGGCTCGATCCGGTCGTATCCCCACCATTCGCATATTCGTGAATGCTTGCTGATGCAGAAGCTCTCCTTGTCCCACTGTCAGCGATATCCTTAATCAGTGACCTTCCATAAACTCTTCGTACTGGGTAGAGTGCTCTTCGCAAAGGATGTCTACGCATGTAACCAGGTATCATAAGTCCAAACGCAATATAGAGCAGTGGCATCGTAATCAAATACATCGGGTTGTAACATATCATGGTGCAAAGGATTAACATGGTCACCGTTCCAGACGGATTCCTCCACGTCAACAGACGCACGATAGAATCCTGCAATTCAAACACATGATGCATTTTGGGCGTCAATTTTTTCAAATTACTGCTAAGTACAGTAGCAGAGACTGTCTGGGCCTTCCTCCTCTCTTCTTCTGATAGTTCTCCAAAATGTTCTCTCTCCGGCAGCCTGTCCGGAATCATTCTAGCAATAAGTTTCTCTACAAAGAGATCCACGAAATGCTCCCTTGTCTTATTCTCGATTTTCGCTGCAGCTTTCTCAACGCTCTCCATCGTAGTGGAAGCTTCATCCGTATTGGTCTCCTGTTTAAAGTTCTCGTCCTTCCAAAAGTCATCGGAGCTTTCAGTCGCTATACTCGACATTGACCATCCATTCTTTTCCGCTTTCAGTCGTTCTACTGATGCATTGAACAACGAACTTGCTATCCCATGAACTACCTCCATATTCGGTATCTTTTTACTGCTCGAGTCAACTCCGGTTCCACATGCTAACGCCGCAGTTGTGTCAGTAGCCAGCAGAGAGTCCAACACCTTATCGTATTTATTCGAAAAGTATGCCTTTACCATATCACGCTTCCGTGACGGGCTACTCATCGCTTAGAGCACTCAGAGTACTTTATAAAGAGCTTTCCACTGCCATGTATCCTTTAGTTCACTCTTCTTTAAGTACCTTTACGCGGGCGATGAGCAGATCAAGACTAGTGAAAAATCGATATTAACAAAAGATAGAAAACCTTCAACATTTACAGCCTATTTTATCTAATTATCTTGTTGTGACCGCCTTCTATTCCTTCGACAAACTCCATTATGTCGGATCCAAGAAGACCGTCTTCCTGGGCATCGCTAATAACCTCTTCCTTGTCGTTCCACAGATCGTAGAACCGAATGGTCTCGTCATTGGTTGCGACACAGATGGAGGTAATATTCGGTGAGGGGACTGCGCTGAGAACGCGTAACGGGGTGGGCGAACGAACTTGCTTCAAAGCGTTCAACTTGGGGAAGGAGTAAAGAGTTATCAAAACCGGATCATCTAGATCACCAAACCCAAATGTGGCGACAATTTGCTTGTATCGTGTTGACCATATCAGGGATGTGACTTGTCCACAGGCCTGTATTTGATCTAAGAGCGTGCCAGTCGTGGTGTGCCAGAATTTTATGGTCCTGTCTTTGCTGCCGCCGCCAGTCGCTAGTAGAGATTTAGACCAGGGACAAAAAGCCACGGCTTTCACGGCGGCATTATGTGGCAGGATGAATTGTAGCTTTGGCTCTTGCAATGAAGAAATATCCCACAACGTGCATGAATTGTCGTTGCCTCCGATGGCAAGCAGACTGTTATCGTCATTCAAAGATAGCCCTTTATTGTGATGAAAGTTAGTATTTGGCCCAAAATTGGAGCCAGGGTATTCGACAAAAACGTACCGCAAACTTGTTGAGATTGTGCTTGGAATTTGGAAATGAATTGTAACTTAAAATTTTGGTATTCTTCCGCATAATCTAAAAGCTGTGCTGCCTGACCTCTGCGGCTTCCTGATTCACTTTGACCAGCAAAATTATCTAGAAGCCGCAGGGTTTCTTTAACCGCCAGATAACTAACATCTCCACACTCTTCTCCTACCAGTAAACTTGTCCCCTTCCCGCCGTGAAGCCATTGCACACAGCTAATCCCTCTTAGTGTCGACGACTGATATTCACAGAGAGGTCTCAGCGATTCTCCTTCGACCCGACGTCTTTTCAAGCATACTTCCTGATCAAATAGCAAAACTCGACCCTGTTTAGTGCCAACGACGAAGAGTGCGTTTTGTGGACAGAAGGACACGCATGTTACGATGTCATGCTTGCGGTTCAGGTAGTCGTGGCTTAGCACTGGCACGGCACCGTGTTTGTCAGACCACATATACACTGAGCATCCCAGGCCCACCATGATGTTATCTGTGCTCCTCGACCAAGAGATCAAGTTCGAGTAGAAATCGTTCCTCAGACAAGGAGCATCTAGAACACGGTAGGGAATGTGTGATTTAAGCCGCTTGGCAGGCCGCTTAGCACCCTCGTCCGAGACAAACGACCGGCTTTGGCTCATCCTGGAGAACGCTGTGGTAGCTAGATGCGCCATAGCCTTGCTCGGCGGCAAAGCGGTCGTCAGCGGATCCACTGTAAGGTAGTGATGATGCTGGCCCACAGGCCCATGAACACTCTGCAACTTGGAAGAGCCCCCGTTACGCTCATTTCCACTCCTCGAAACGTAACTAGCAAATTGAAACACTCTCTGAGGAGACTGGAACCCTAGCGAATCCGCAATGTACTCTCGATGGCGTTTTTGCTCAAATGACAAGTTTGGCGTCTCCGTTCCAGCCGTTGTGGTGGAAGTAACCCCCGAGACGGAAGTCTCGGTGACCAAAGTAGAATCTCCAATCCTTTCTCTCGCCGTAATCGCTTCATAATGTCCAGTACTGCGCAAATCGTTGAAGAAACCGGGGCTCGACAGCCGTTCAGGCGACGGTGACCGCTCCACCAGCTCTGGTTCCCTAACATCAAACTTTTTAAGCGACGGAGACGCCCTGTATGCTTTTTTCGAAGCAACCTGTGGTATATACCGATCCAACCCCTTGCCGCCGACAGCACCAGCCGTCAATCTCGTCCTTCTCGGATAGCAACCGGACTTTCTGCGTTCAAACACTTCATCCTGCGCCGTACTAGGTCTCTTGCGATCACTCGGATACATAAAAGAGGTTCACTCAACTGATTCTTTACTTATCTTGAAGCTGTTCTCTATGTCTCTTGGTTTTCTGTATAGCGAACGGTGGTCGGCGTCAGCGTCACTAAATATTGGCACAGACGGATTAAAATTAAAATATTAAAAGAGCGAAGTTTCCACAGCAAAGCAGGACGATTTCTAGCAAACGGTTGGCCGTGGTGACCAGTACCCTGCGGTTTCAGCAGTTTCTTGTAAAGTGCAGAACCGGGAGGTGCTTGAATAGCGACAGGTTTGTGGATAACCTGGCGGCGCCAGAAAATAATTAATAAAATAAAACAAAAAACAAAAAGAATGACGAAGAAGGAGGAATGCTCTGGCGGTGGGACTTGCGGGGGAGGTAGTTCTGAATTTTCTGGAGTATTTGGGTGGGGTTTTGCGCACGCAGGCCGTTCGAGCGACGAATATGCCTGTAATCGGCTGGAATTAATTTCCTGGACGGCAGGGAGGCATGCAATGACTGGCCAGGGAAGCTGCTTGCCACTCAGAGTACCTGGTGGCCCGGTGATCAGTTATACTGAGTGCTGTCGCAATACACGTGACAGCGAGTATACGCGTACTTAGCGTATACGGGCCTGATGAGGACTCTAAACGCTGTTTATGTCACAGTAGGACGGTCAATGAACGTCAGAAAGGCCATTGTGGAGGGCTCCACGGAGCGACCATCCAGATTTTTGCAGGTGGCTTTCAACCAGGACGATTCCTGCTTCAGTGGGGCGACGGAAGATGGGTTTGTTATCTACAACACTGATCCCCTGGCTTGCAAGCTGGTGAGAAGGTTTCAGCCGGCGGAAGAGGGCAGGATGAGTGGAGCCGGTACCGGAATTGGCTATACAAGGATGCTTTATCGCACAAATTACACCGCTTTGGTTGGTGGTGGGAAAAGACCACGGTACCCTCTGAACAAACTGGTGATCTGGGAGGATCTGCAACAGAGGGAGAGTGTGGTTTTGAAGTTCATGTCGCCGATCAAGCAGGTATTTTTGTCAAGAGTGCATATAATAGTGGTGCTGGAATCGTCAGTGGAAGTTTTCCAGTTCCAAAGCACGCCCAAGAGGATATGTCCATCGCTGGACATATATCCACGCGGCACGGTTGACTTTGTGGTTTCTCAAGCTCGTTATAGAAGGGAATCGCAGAGCTCTACGGGCAACAACGGGGCGGACGGTAGTTCAGCCAGCGGCGGCGTGAACGGGATCATAGCGTTCCCATCTGCCAGAAGTGTAGGACAAGTGCATATTGCGGATCTTTCACGTTTGAAGCATAACGACCAGAATCCTGAAGGTACGCAATTACTGCCCACTTCGATTATCAAGGCACACAAGACGCCCATAAGGTTCTTGCGCCTCAACCACCAGGGAACCATGATTGCAACCTGTTCGGTTCAAGGAACTTTGATTCGTTTATTCAGCACACACAATGGATCACTGATAAAGGAATTCAGGCGAGGCTCTGATAAGGCAGACATTTACGAGATGGCATTCAGTCCCAAGGGCACCAAATTGGCCGTGGTATCCGATAAACAAACTCTTCACATCTTCCAGATCTCTCTCAGTAAGGAAAATAGTGGCAGCGATGAACGTACCAGAAACAAGACTCACGCACTCAAAAAATATGTCCCCTCCAGTTGGAAACCGAGGTATTTAGATTCAGTATGGTCGATGTGTAGCGTGCATTTAAGGAATCCCATGCTGAGGGATAGCGATGGGGACGCAAGACTACAACGGGACAGATGCAAGATAGGTTGGTGCAAATATACTGAAAGCGAGAGTGGCAACGATTCAGATGAAGAGGACAGTCTCGTTCTCGTTTGGCAAAAGACCGGAATCTGGGAGAAATACGTTATTCTAGAGAGGGAACCGCAGCATGCTTCCAAGCATGTCTACAGCGCCCAGGAGACGCTGCGGAACGAAACAAGCAGCCCTACACAATGGGAGCTCGTCCGAGAGTCCTGGAGAGAACTCTAATGGTTCACTTTATTTACCCTTTTATCTAATCCACCATATCCTGCACTACTGATGACACATATCTATCCCAAAGTCTCAACCAAGAGTTTCATGTGTAACTCATCTTCGAAATACACGCCATGAAAGTTCCTCTTGAACTTGATACAGTCACTGGGGTCGTTGAATGCAATGTAGTATAGGGTCGCGCCAGTCGAAACGTCCCAATACAGCTTGAAACAGTGTTTGATATCGTAGAACCAAAATCTATCAATCAAATCGTGCGGCCTCATATCGAAGGGCAGGTTCCATACCAGCGCCGATCTCTCTTCGATCGGTCTAATCCGCTCCCGCAGTACATTGAGATCAAGCTTGGAACGATCAGTCGGCTGCTTCGCTCTAGTTTTCTCGTTGTACAGCTCACGCGACTCAAATGCTGCTGTCAGATTCTTCACATACTGCGCGTATACAAGCTCACTGTTATGGCCCGGCGGTACCGGCACAAACTTGACTCTTATCTTGTTAATTCTCCCTAATTCTGTAGCCTTTTGGTATCTCGCCAGCGCCTGGCTACTCTTAAACAGCAGCACGTAGCTGTCCTTGAACTGAAAATACCTGGGATCTCTGCATTTAAGCACCTGGAAATCATCACCCTTGGTCCTACCTGCACCACCAGCACTAAACATCATTTCTGGCAGTATACTCACGAAATCAGACTTGTCCAAAGACGGATTATAGCTTTTATATTTCAACGCTGTAGAGCGACCAGCAGGACCCGCCTGTGACAGCTCCCCCGCGAGCCCCAGCACCTTACCACTCTTTAGATGATTCAGCACACTCGACACCGCTTTCTTGGACGCCATAGCCACCGCAATGGGTTGATTCAGCTGCCCTCCAACAGCTCATCGCTAGTCCTATACTACTACCTCTAGCTTCTAAGACTTTTTCACCGCGTTACCCGGCCCCTCCCTCACAACTATATAAGGAGCCGCGAGGCCGCGGCTCCTTCTTCTCTTTCCACCACTTTTATCCCACCACGGAGGGCAAAAGCAGACGGGAAATCGGCCTCAAGAATACGGGACTGCCTTGTAGTCCCTGACTTACAACGAACATGGTTCTTGCCTTTTACCAGAGCCATCCGGGGGTCGTTTCCATCACACAGGTCATGCTGCTGCTTTGCCCGCATTCATTTTTTGGAACCTCTCTCACAGCACTGTGCTAACAGTGTTCTGTGCATCCCATACATCGTATCCGTGAGTACACTGGTCGGTGTATGGGAACGCATCCTGGCCCAACCAGACCGTCTTGCCTCCCACGCCGCCAGTCGGCAGCACCACTGACAGCACCACCGATAGCACCACCAGGCCGCAGATGTCGGCATCTTGCCTCTTGAAGTAACTTTTACGCGTTTTGGTTTCCTGATCGAGACGCGTGTCCAGATTAGGCTTCTGCTGGACGTAGACGTAGATCTCGAGCCTGTTTAATAGAAGAGATGCCAAGATTGGACAGGTTTATTAAGCCATTGAGTCTAGTTGAAGGTGTGGTGCGATTGCCTGGTTATGTTGGAGACAGCAGTGATGTCAGCGACTCGAACGTCGCTTGCTGGTACGTATACGGTGGTGAAAAGAGCAGCACAGTCTTCTGGAAGCTCTACGACTAGTGGGAAAGATGCCAAGTGTACCGGGAGTAAAAGCAGTTGTGAGAGACCGACGAACACGAATGCTGTGACGGTGGGAGTCGCGGTGGCTATTCCTGTGGGTTGTGTGCTGATACTGTTCGTGGTTATTCTATGGGTAGTGTATAGAAGAAACAAAAGAGAGGCGCAGGAGGACAACGATCCGGAGTTTGAAGGCGATACGGAGTATCTGCCGGCTGTGAAGGGCGCGAAAGGCTACTCTTTGAGCTCTTCGTCGGGTTCGGGCGACTCTCGAACGCCCAGGGAATGGGTAGGTGACGAAGAGAGCTACTTTGGGAACCCAGGTCGGCAATTCAGGGGCAATGAGAGTGGAAGAGATAGCCAGGCGAGGAACGTGAATCCTTTCTTTCTGCCCGAGGGTAATGACGACTCGTTGAGAGATTTTGCCCGGCAGTTGCAGAACGACGAGCTCGGTCCGTATCGTATTGCTTCTAACTCTCACTCTCGTGTGGCCAGTCAGCTGTCGTTGCCACTGGAGAAGAACCCTGTAAAGGTCTCTCCAGATGTTGGTTCTAGCACCACTGCTTATACCTCGGCAAACGCAAACGACACCCTAAGCGACGCAACGCCCGCAGGCGACTTGACGTCGTCTTCGGAGCCGCCATTGAATCAGAGCCCTGTCAAGAGTGCCGCCGGGGATGTGACCAGGAAGTTTGCTGAAGATCACAGTGGGCTTGAAGCCGAACATTCGAAACTTGACTCTTTGGATAATCAGAACTCTCATACAAGGGCGGCCGAGATCTTCCACGATGATTTCGATTTCGATGCAAGAGAGCCGCAGAATCGGTTGGATTACCCTGTAAGTGGTGAAGTTCGGGACGATGACCATGTCATCACACTTTCTGCAAAGGAAGAAGAAGACATCAGGAGAATGAAGAGTGTCTATAAGGTTTACCTAGACAGAAACGGGACCATGAAACAACAACCCGTTGATGAGCATGAACTAGAGGACTACGAAGAACAAGAAGCCATAGCTCAGTCTTCGAACATATCGGAAACTGACGCGGGAAATCATTTAAGAGTTGCCTCAGATTCCCACAGGGTGGCATCGTCAATTTACTCGGCTCCACTACCACAATCTTATCCAGTACAAGAAAGTCAACTCAACGCTGAGTATTACATGGATCACAACTCAACATCGCAACAATATTCCAATCAACCACAGAATGTGGCTCCTTACGGTTACGCGCAATCTTACGAACAACAACAACAGTATCCACCTCAACATTATCCTATGCATTTTCCGCAGCACCAGTATGCTCATCCTCAAACCTTGGAAACTATAGGCGAACTGCCTACCCCAACAAATCTACCGTTTTCCACATCATCTCATTCCCTCACTTCATTCAAACAGAAATCGAAGCAACCGCAGATAGTTCAATTGCAGGCCGCTAGAATCAATGGTACTGCCGTCAATCCAATGGATCACCCAGAAATGTTTTACACTCACGGTAATGATTCCTATGCCTCTTACCAAACAGCGAACGGTTCTGTGGTTAGCCAACCAGCCGCTCCATACCAATTGAGACAAAGTGTCGTCATGACGAATCCTGCGGATCTCACGCCAGCTCCAAGATTTAGACCTGCTGGTTCCATCAGGACCGCCAGCGCCGCCAACACGCGCAATAACACGATAACGAGCAGAATGAACCCATATTATCAGCAACAACAGGCGTACAATTCGCGCGTCAGTGGTCTGCTCAACGAAGCCGACGTAACGCAGCCGCCAAGCGTCGGCCAGATTCTACCGTATTCTGGATCTAACGAGGATGTAAGGAGACAGATTGGCACATCTCACAATTATAACGTGGTTTGAGGGCCTGCGGGCCGCTCGGGAGCCTTGTAATTTAAAGAAAGCATCTGATTGTATACTATATCGACCTACGTAGTGAAAACGTACAGACCATCAAGAGAAATCGAAATCATCGATCTGGTTTCTATATTTCAACACTGTCTTCCTGATCTTCGAGTTATCCGTCCAAGTAACGTAGTCCTCCATATTCCTGGTCACCAAATAGGCCGGATCACTTATCAAATTCGGCCCAACCCGGACGTGTCCCTGCTCTATGAACTTTACCGCGTCTTTTATCGTCTCTGCCATCTTCAGCCTATGCATAACCACAGGCAGCCTCCTTCTACAGAGGGCACTCACGGTAACTTTATTCTCCAGGTCTGAAATCTTTGATTTTGTCGCCAATATGCCCATCGCATACAGCTTCTCCAGCAACAACTGCTCGTGTTTCAGCCGGAACGGATCCGTAGGCGGCAGCAGCGACAGTTTATGAGCCAGCCGCCTTATATCACCGCATATCCGGTTATACTTGTGGTAATCCTCTCGATTCTGAATGTGGTATGTCCGCATAACCTGCGTATCGCGATGACCCTGGTCCTGCTTCCAATCGAAAAAATCGACCTTTTTCAGCAGTTTCTGCTCATGATGCTTTAATTTCCTAACCATCCTACCGATTGCGACCCTTAGACCTCTTCTAACGCCTCTAACTTGCCCAATTCAACTGGTTTAAAGGTGATGAGCCAAGCCGATGAGCTGCTTATTACTAGCGATTCTAGTGAAAAAACCATGTCACTATAGACGGGGAAACTTTCAAAGTACTATCATAATGTACGAGAAGTCACGTGGAAAGTGTCATGTGATTTTCACGTGATTGAATATTAATAACTTGTACTCCTTATTTCAAGATGCGACCACCAATGATGCCAAGAGAGCGTACCAGGCTCAGTAATTCAACGACGAATGGAAATTCCACATGGCTCTCTAAAAAAATATAGCTCCGACGGGATTCGAACCCGCAATCTTTCCCTTACTCGGACGCGTTAACCATTACGCTATGGAAGTTCAGGGTTGTCCACTGGGTATCATAGTATACGAATAATGAGTTACCTGCTATTTTCCCTTATTTCATCCTTGAGTACTCGAGACCGGACCTCGCTATTGACGTTTTGTTTGAGTACTCATTTAAGAAATATTTACCTGATTGCCTACCCGTTTGAATTGATACATTTTTCAAGAAGCTGCAACAACATCAATCAATTCACAAGAATGGCCTCCAGAAACTACCCGATTGTAAATAGTGATAACTCATAATTACTCACTGTAGATAGTGATAACCATAATTACTCACATTCTCTAATAAGGCGCACACTCATTACTCGAATGGCGCTACCGAGTTGGATCAGAGCTATTACCCGGTTACTCATTGAACATGCCTGGGGAGATACTTAGAATCATATATCACGAAGATACATTCTATACGATGAGTACTCGGAACGGCGCTATCAAATATAGTTACCCGGCTATTGAATTGGCATGTCGCTATTCACGACATCACGTGGGCTAGTCTGCACATCACTATTGACGTAAATCTTTAAGTTAATCGACATTCTCATGGATGGTTAAGAACAGTGGAATTGGCTCGCTAGAGGACCGTTGAGAGGTTGTGTTGTGGTCTGACGAGTGTGTGGTGGTATGTCGTTCATTATAAAACGGTCTTTCTCTTTGAGCGGCGCTTTGAGGTCGCATATTGGTAGTACTGCGATCTACTTGACACCGCAGACAAAGGTGTCGGTAACGCCGCTGGCAGTGCCCAGGATAATCCGTAAGGGCCACAAATCGATGAAGCTGACGCAGCTGGCCACGGTAGAGGGCCCTCGGGGCCGGATTGAGATGCAGATCCCGGATTTTGTGAACGTTAAGCTCGAGGACAATAACGCTAAGCTTACCGTGTGTGTAGCGAGCCCGCAGGAGAAAATGCAGCGGTCGATGTGGGGAACCGTGCGGTCGCACCTGAACAACCACGTCAGCGGTGTCAACGAGGGCCATCTGGCGTCCCTGCGGTTCGTCGGAACCGGGTACAGAGCGCAGTTGGAGCGCGATAACACGTTTGTGAACGTGAAAGTGGGGGCCTCGGTCACGCAGGGGCTCACCGTGCCGGAGGGCATCACCGTCAGGTCTCCGTCGCCGACTTCGCTGCTGATCGAGGGCTGCAACAAGCAGCAAGTGCTGCTTTTCGCAGCAAACCTGCGCAAATTCCACCCTCCAGAGCCCTACAAGGGCAAGGGAATCTATGTAAACAACGAGACCATCAAGCTGAAGGACAAGAAGATCAAATGAGCCCGCCAGAACCTGTAAATAGGCTTTTAAATTCGATAATATGCTTGGCACGTGACCTGAAATTTGGTATTATCATCAGTTTGGACGGTATATAGTGAAGAATTTGACCATAGTAGAAGAGCAGTGAAGACGGTCGCTGAGGGCTCTGGGATTCGGTTGTGAGCTTCAAGATGGTCAAGGTTGTGTTGCCCAAGGTGCGTGGACTGAGGTTTTTCGGAAACTCTTCGACGAGACCGTCGCTGGTTGCTCCAAGTGTGGTTTCGACGGTACCATTGGAAGCGGGAAAGATCAACCATTGTGCGGAACAAGCACAGCTTAGAAGATGGCTGCCGCTGCGGTGTGGTGCTCTCTGTAAGAAGGAGGGTATGATGCCTTTTTTTGACGAAGCTACGGGGAAGAGAGTGGCAGCTACAGTGCTTTCGTTGAATAACGTGGAAGTGATGATGCATCGTACAGTTGAGAAAGACGGGTACACGGCGTGCCAGGTGGGATACGGGCTTAAACATCCATCCAAGGTCAGCAGACAGCTATTGGGACATTTTGCATCGAAATTTGTGAATCCTAAGGAGAAAGTTGCAGAGTTCCGGGTCAAGAACGAGTCTGGTTTGCTTCCGTTGGGTACTGTGATAAAGCCGTCGTTCTTCAAGAGTGGACAGTTTGTTGATTTGAGATCGATTAGTAAGGGAAAGGGATTCGCCGGTGTGATGAAGAGACACAACTTCAAGGGTTTAAAAGCATCGCATGGTGTCTCTATAGCACATAGACACGGTGGTTCGTACGGTCAGAACCAGGACCCGGGACGTGTTCTGCCGGGCAAGAAGATGCCGGGACACATGGGTAACAAGCAGGTCACCATACAAAATGTTGAAGTGCTCAAAGTGGACGATGCAACGGGTGTTGTTTTGGTGAAAGGATCGGTTGCCGGTCCTAAAGGTGCTTTTGTTAAGATCCAAGATTCTATCAAGAAGCTTCCTACTGGCCTTTGAAACCCGATAGGTGTGTCTTCTGGAAGTTTTCTCTTTACTTGTATATATAGTAGATTATCACTCACAAATAGAAGCGCTTAGCGTTGTTCGCATTGATGAGAAATTAGTATGGCTATGTGATTAGACTTGAATGCCGCTAATCATCGTCGAGCTCGGAAGGCTTCAACAGCCCACCGACTTTGGCAGCTCTCTCTTTTTCAAGTCTGCTTTGTTCGAGCAGAGCTTTCTCCTTCTCTTCTGCAAACAAATAATCGGTTGGATCGCCTCCTACCTCTTTGATCTGTACCAGGAAATCTCTTAGAGTTCCGTTGAACTTTGAAGGATCTTTGTATTGTTTGAGTAACGCTATCAAAAAATTTGTGACCTGCTCTCTGGCCAAATGCGGGAATGCGTTGCCAAGCATGTTGGCCAGGTATTCATTCAAATATACCTGATTCGAAGTGCCTTCCGGAGCTTCACCCTCAGCGTAAAGAGGTACGCTAATTTTGTTATCTTCAACAAGCGAGATAAGCCTTATTAGCAACAGAGATTGCTTAGAGAACCCTGATTTGTGATCAGAATCGGTGAGGACGTAAAACGTTTCACTTACGAATGTGAAGTAGAAATTCTTGAAGAACGCATTAGCGAAGTCTGATCCGTTCAATTTTTCGATGTTCTTAACGAGATCGACGGCGATCTGTAAGCCATTAACCTCGACCTCACGATTGTTATGCTTGAATGCCCAGCAGATGGAATCCACGAATAATTTAAATGCAGCTGGTGGGAGTTCCAATAAAGCATTGAACGACTTTTCATTGATGGCCTTCAACAATTTGTAAAACTCGACACGATGTTCTGGGTATTCCGTGAAATCTTTGTTGATCATGTTCAATGTACATTCAAAGACGCTCTGCAGAATTAAAATAACACCTTGAGGTATCATATGGCCGACCTTATGCACTACTGTCGTCATACAGTTCAGAACTTCGGCATCTCTAGCATCTGGAACATTCTTCATATAGTCCTCGAGAACAGCATTTAATAGTGGCTCTACAAGAACTTCAACGACTTCCAGATTTTTTGCTTTCGAAATGTATATTTCAATCAATTTCAAAATCTCCTTCTTTATGGTTCTTAAGCCACGTACCTTCGGTGTCTTAGTGGCAATCAAACCTTCGTTTGCAACTTGAGTTGAAATCATTGAAGAGACAGCTCTGTACAATTGAAGCATGTTGTAGTAGATGTGACCAAGTTGAGAGTAGAAATCTGCTCCCATCGAGGTACAGACTGCAACATTTGTCTTGATAATGTTTGCAATTATTTTCACCGTTTCTGAGTCCAACAACAGATCGGTATTGGCGGAAGACTGCTCAACTATGGCATCCCAAGCCATGTTGGGCAGCTGCATCAATTCGCTCAGCAATCTATCTCTCTCAGCCGCATTTCTCTCTTCACTTACAATCAAACCACATGCTCTGTAGAAAGTATGAACCTGTTGAGGCTGTAAATCAGCAGTAGTTTCCTGGATGTCTCTAATGATAGTTTGGATGAATGGCTCAGATTCCCTCTGTTGCTGGATGACGAAGTGATATTTACACTTCTGAACAATTTTTATAAAGGTATCGCAAGCCATATCCTGCACACCTTCGTGTGTTTCATGCATGAACTCGAATAACTTCAACACAACAGTTCTTAGGAAGTTCCAGTGCGCTTTCAAGAAACGAGGATATTGGCCAACAACATACATGATATTCGACGCCACAACGGCTTTGTTGTCCTTACCTCTCTTTTTCTCGGTTAACGCCAATAGATCCTTTATCACTGTAACGACAAATCTTTTCTCTGTCTCTTCACTCATCGTACCAGAGATAGAACCAATAGCCCAGCAAAGAGTGTTGATATTATGCCATGACCACTCTGAGCCATCTATTTGTCTTGCAAGTTTACTGATCATAATCTCCTCCGTATCTATAACATCCAAATGGGTCAAGTAAACAAGAACCTCCCTTTCCGACTTGTAAAGCTGAATGGTATCTGATTCCTTGACAAATTCTCTCACTATTTCACCTTCATCATTTTCCACAATCAGCACTTCTTCTGGTCTGACCATATTCTCGATGATAACCCACCTTAATTGAGAGCAGATTTCATCGTAAATATGTTTCTTCAGTGGAAATCTCCTCAAAAACTCTGGATTTAGTGCCCCACTGTTACTTGTAATGGATTGGGATCCCATAGACAGCTGC
The DNA here is from genome assembly GCA_931305995.1 of Torulaspora indica. Lineage (NCBI taxonomy): Eukaryota > Fungi > Ascomycota > Saccharomycetes > Saccharomycetales > Saccharomycetaceae > Torulaspora > Torulaspora indica. The sequence continues at coordinate 35,372 of CAKNUP010000010.1, read as the reverse complement.
ATCAAAGGATTCATTTCATTGTGTGGTAACTGCTGCACCTCTAAAAACAAAGCGGCCACCAAATTATGCCAGTAATCCAAAGTCGTTTTGAAAAGTTCTCTTTCATCTATCTTAGACAGTTGGATCAAATATTGATGAGCATTCAAGAGCAGTTCCCGTAGATTACCGTCAGCTCCAGACAATTCTTCCAGGAGAGATCTGTGACGGGCTAGGTAGGTTGTCAAAAACATTGCAAAGTCCTGCAGAAAAGATTGATCCATACCGGTTGCCGTTGCGTAAGTAGCTTTCAAATCCGCTGTCACAGGAATTACGTTACCTGCAATTTGTTGCAAACTGTTTTGGAAGAAAAGAACTGTTTGTGTCTTGATGCGAGCATTATCCTGTGGAATTTCGAGGTTCGATACTTCAGTCAGACATTTCAAAGTGACAGCTCTTGTTTCGGCGGACATCAAAAACTTTGTGCTTAATAGATCTAGAATGTTGCTCTCGTAAATGTAGCGGTAAGGAATCCAGTGAAGGTATCTCAAAAGAGACTCCAAAGCAGCCACAATCAAAGACGTAGAAGACCCCTGTTCTAGAACCTGGTAACAAAGTTTGAAAATTTGTTCAAACTCCTTTGACATCGAAGTCTTCAAATGCAGTGATTTTGCCTGGGTCATCTGTTCTGCGGAGAAATCAAAGACTTCTTCAGACAAAAGTTTCAGAATAATCATGTTATTTTCGCACACGTTGACTGAAGAGTTAGAGCTTCCAATCAACTCGGGAATGAAATCTGGCCAGTTCTGAGGCCATTCCTGCTTCAAGATCTGCACCAAAGTCAAATCGGCCTTGTTGATCAGGTTTTTCTGCGAATGAAATAACGCATCATCTTGACACATAGCTATGATCATCCCAACCACGAAGTTTCTGATCCCGACTCGTTGCTCCTCAGGCAAAAGCTTCCATTTCGTAGTGATTAGTTTATCCAAGATAGTCAGTCCAATAAATTTAGTCTGCGGATTGTTCGAAAATTGCAATATCTTGTCAGCACGCTGCCAGGCATCTGGATGCTCTTGAAATTTGGTCAGAATATCCTGTGCTTGTTTTTGCTGCGCTCCCGATCCTTTGTAAAAGGTGTCAACCACCTCGTCTAACGTCGTGATATTCAGATCACTAGAGAAATCTAAAATTGACTCCATTGGTTCAATCCAGAATACCTTTTACTCTTTTCACTTTTCAACCCCAAGTATGTTTTCTTTCAGACTATGTAGGGGACAATGCGGTCCCTAAGTTCAATTGCTACAATATCACAAAGCTTGAATACAATCTGACCTTTCCAACGGATACACAGACCAGTCTATACTATCGAAGTAGGTCTTCCCTGCCCTGTGCTCATCCGATTAACGCAACAGGGACATCTCACCTTGAAATCTTCGACCTCCGAGGCCGGGTAACCGGGCCCATCTTTTACCGCTCAAAGAACCGTAAAAACAAAACATGTTTAGAGCCTAATAAAGCGTCGCAAACCTATCTACTACCTTCTACTCATTCTAAACTACTGCCGACCATGACTAGTAGGAAAATGCTGTTCATTTCGCTGCGGTATACACTTGCCAATACATTTTTCATCACATCATTTACTAGCGCAAGTGGTTTAGTGGTAAAATCCAACGTTGCCATCGTTGGGCCCCCGGTTCGATTCCGGGCTTGCGCAATTTCGTTATCTTTTTGCCAAGGCGCCAAGCTTTTCCCGCCGAAAACGCACGGCTGTAGCATTATCGACTATACAGCGTAAGGAACTCCCGCTGGCGGTAGATTGAACTCTTTAAGACTAGTAAGCAGGATAAGATAACAGTAGTGTAGTGGAAGTGATTATCATGTTCTTATCAGTGTGTGTAAGCTCATTGTCTGATCAAGTTTCTTGTATGCAGTAATTTCAAGTATATATGTTATGTGAGTGTCTATAGGTAGATCGATCAATGGTATTGTTGGAGGCTGGCAGAGCAAGATGGGTGATGACGGTAAGGCTGTGATGGGTAAGACGCCTCGGGTGTCCATCGCTGAGGGCTCCGCGTATGAGATGGGCCATATAACGTCGAACATTCGTTACGTGCAGTCAAAAACAGGTGCCGGTGAGGTCAATTACATCAATTCTGCAACGTCGGTCAATGATAATCAACTGCTGGCTGAAATTGGGTATAAGCAAGAGCTCAAGCGTCAGTTTTCCACGCTGCAAGTTTTCGGCGTTGCGTTTTCGATTATGGGGCTGCTGCCCTCGATAGCCTCTGTTATGGGAGGTGGTCTCGCCGGGGGACCCGCCACGCTGGTTTGGGGTTGGTTCGTTGCGGCGCTTTTCATTCTTATGGTGGCCATCACGATGGCTGAGAACGCGAGCGCGATTCCAACAGCCGGAGGATTGTACTACTGGACATACTACTATGCGCCCAAAGGCTACAAAGAAGTCATCTCGTTCGTGATTGGGTGTTCCAACTCTTTGGCGCTTGCGGCTGGCGTTTGCTCTATCTCGTACGGGTTTGCCTTGGAGGTTCTTGCAGCAGTGGTTATTTCTAGAGATGGGGACTTTGAAGTCACCAACGGCAAGGCTTACGGTATTTTTGCAGCTGCGGTTGTTGCCATGTGTTTACTAACGTGTATGGCATCTTCTGTGGTGGCACGTCTCCAAATTGTGAGCATTGTATCAAACGTCTTCATTATGATCCTTCTGTTCATAGCGTTGCCTATTGGTACGAAGATTAACCGAGGTGGTTTCAACGACGGTAAATTCATTTTTGGTAACTATCACAATTTTAGCGATTGGAACAACGGCTGGCAATTCTGCTTAGCGGGTTTTATGCCGGCTGTCTGGACGATTGGTTCATTTGACTCCTGTGTACATCAATCAGAAGAGGCCAAGGATGCCAAAAAATCAGTTCCGATTGGTATTATTGCGTCAGTTCTAGTCTGCTGGATCCTGGGTTGGCTGCTCATCATTTGCATTACGGCTTGCATGGATTCAGACGTCGAGAAGGTACTGGGTACCGATTTTGAGATTGTCCTCGCACAAATCATCTTCGATTCCTTGGGAAAGAAGTGGGCCGTCGCATTTATGGCATTAATTGCGTTTTGTCAATTCTTAATGGGAGCCTCTATTGTTACTGCAGTCTCAAGGCAGGTTTGGGCATTTGCCCGTGATGACGGTTTGCCATTTTCGAAGTACATTAAGATTGTCAACAAAAGGTATTCAGTGCCATTCGTAGCCATTATCGCCGCTTGTGCTGCTTCACTTGCTTTGGGTCTACTCTGTTTGGATGGTCCTGCATCAGCAGCATTGTTTAGTTTAGCTGTTGCAGGTAATAATTTAGCCTGGTCAACGCCCACCTTCCTTAGGTTGACGTTTGGTAGGGACTTATTTAGACCAGGGCCTTTTTACTTGGGCAGCTTCTGGTCACCCATTGTCGCTTTGTTTGGAGTGGTATATCAAGTTTTCATCATCATTCTGGTTATGTTTCCATCTCAACAGCATGGCCTAACAGACAAAACCATGAATTATGCTTGTGTCATTGGCCCGGGTATCTGGATTCTATCCTGGATTTATTATATCACTTACAGAAAGAAGTATTTCCATGGTCCAAAATCCAATATTTCAGATGAAGACTATAATGAAGCGGTCGGTGAGGATTTGATCGAGGAGATATTGTCACGAAAGGATGTGTAATTCACCCATAAGTGTATACAATGTCTTCGAGCAGCTGCTGGTGCTGGAAAAGCAGGACGTGTCATTCCTGGGCTCATTGACCTCTTCAATGGTGTAGTCTTAGTTTAAACTCAAATATGTTCAAAAAAATGAGATAAAATGATCCACAGTAGTTGCTCCATAAATAATGCTTAAACTTCCGATTCTGCCTGGTGTTCCTCTGGTTAAAGGCATATGTTGTTTAAGGCTTGTCATTTATTTTCCCATGTTTATTATTTCTAGGAGACCATATGAATTGATCCACGCCAAAGTCCATTAGGGGTGTACTGGCAATGTTAAGCTCACTGGAAGGTCTGTCCATAGCCTCAGCAAATGGATTGGAGCCAAGCTCTAGCGTCTGAACATTAATTGAAGCCTTAAGTATGTTGTTCCTCTTGTTCGCTCTGTACTTCCATCTGGTTACGACCATATTCAAAACTTCAACATTTTTCTCATTCTCCAAGAACTTATCGACTTTGCCCAGGTTGTATAGGTGACGCACGTATTCATCGATCCCTAGGCACTCTCTCGGATCGTAAGTAGTATAAAGAGGAACCAGCTGTAGCACATTTGAGAAGTTCATAGCACCATTATATGCGTCAGTATAACGTACCTCTTGCACAAATCTTCGATACTTCAGACGCCTTTGGATAATTTTACGCTTATCTATCAATGAAAGCTCTTTGTTGAGACCAGCTAGGTCTACTTTAACATCGTAAGGATCGTCCGGATTCACCTCCATATAATTCCTGACCAAATTACGGACGGTAAGCCTCCCTTCCCATATACAGAAGCTCAGTGGACCGTCAAATGAGTGCATGAGTTTAGGTAAAAAAGAAAACTCTAAATCCCCGCTGCCGTCTGTATCAAGCTTTGCCCAAGCTTCAACAAAATTCAATATATCCCTTCTGCCAATTGGTGACTTTGAACCTCCTCTACGGTAAACGTAGCTGAAGTTACCCATAATAAGCGAAATGAACATGTTGACGAAAATGTACATTGAAAGTACGTTCCAGGACATCAACAACAAATACGCATATAGCTTAGATCCGCAATCACTGTCAGATCCGGCCAAGGAATAACAGTAGGGACTACTAACCGTCAGATCATCCATGATATAATTCCAGCCTTCACCGAAGCTACACCGAAAAAGCACTATCAGTGATTTCCCAATTGTTCTGAAATTTATGTTTCCCGATGTATTTGGTCCAAGTTTAGTCAAGCCAAAGATTTGGTTTAAAGCAATGGCATATACCAGGAACAGAATCCCCCATGTATAAGTAAGGGACAGAATGGGTGGCCAACTTGCCACAGCGGTTTGAATTAGTTCAGAAAGCATGTCATTCTGAGGAATAATAAAGAGAAAAAACATTAAGTGGAACAGTTCTTTAAAATTAGTGATTGACTTGGCATCATCCGACAAGCTGAGCCCTACGGCTGTGAGAATAAAGGAGGTAGCGATAATAGCAAACCGAATTCTGTTCCAAGCGGACTTCCTGTAGAGCCTAACGCCCACGCCATAGACATGGAAAAGCTCCTGACATAGGAAGAAGGTAGTTGACATCATGAAAAAAACATCCTCAAACTGTATTGCAGTCCCTGGTTTACGATAGGAGCGGCAAAGCAGCATTACAATGTGTAGGTACAGGAATAATTGCAATAACAAAGCATAGTAAAAGTTGCTTTTTTCAACAGCTAATTGGTAGAAGAACCTCCGGGATTTCGATAGCTCGAAAAGATTTGGGATTGATTTGGGTTTAGCCTGAGACAGTAATTTCTTGGCTTCTAACCAAGATTTTTCTTCAGTGGTAAAATACGCACTTCCCGTGGTTTTAGCGTGGTTATTAATGATGAAGGAAACAAACAAATTCAAAATGAAAACCATACTCAGAAAGTTGAAAAGGACCAAAAATATTGCGTTTTCAGGTGACGCAAATGTTGAAGTCACTGTTCCAACTCCGGTGCTGTTGACCAAGTTTTGCAGCAAATCAGTCCAACCTTCTAGGGAAACTATCTCATATAAAGACCTAAAGGCGCTTCCAAAAGAATCCAGATACAATTCGGGCTGCTGATATACTCGAGGCATCAAAATATCCCAGTCGAAAACAGTATTAGCAAACTCATCATAACAGGAAGTCTGATCCTTTGTTCCATCATTACAGGTGCCAAGTCGGCCTCTAAAAATATTCATTCCCCAAACAGTGAATGGAAATAACAATGTTAATGACACAAATGCAGCTTCAAGTATCTTTCTAATCCCATCAAACACAACCAAATAAAATGTCTGTCTCGCCATATGGCTGATTGTGAGGCATCTTAGTGCTCTCAAGGCAGTCAGTCCTTTAAAAATCCTCGATAAGTCACCGTCATTTTTAACAAAGGCAATAAAATTTATCCACAGGGATATCAAGACGATGAAATCAATGACGTTCCACGGATTTCTTAAGTAACCATTCGGCGTGTAAAATACACCATCCGCGACAGTTTTTACGATAAACTCCAGTGTGAAAACGACGACAAATGCACAGTCCAAATAAGTGGGCCAGCTCCATGTTCCCAGATTGTGCTGTCTTCTGTACAATGGCGTTACGGCACACGAAAAAACAATTAGCAGAACAGTCACAATCGCCATACACACAACAAACAGATCCCTTTCGATTCGATGAAAGTATATTTTCTGCCCGTATAAATCAGTGTCATCGTCATAAAAGCGCACACCGTCGGTTCGTTTCCCTACACTAGGAGGTACCAGGCATTGACAGAACCTTCGAAAAGCATGATGTGGAGGTAATATGAAATACGAATAGTTGAAAGAGGGATGCTTTGTTAGGTATTCAAGCTTTTCATCTTCAAACTCATTAAGCTGCAAAACGAATGTCCTATGCGGTCCATCACCACATTCAGTGAATAGAACTTCCGGTTTTTTGTAAAATGGATTGTGTGCATATATCTTCCATTTTTGCAAAAAAGAGAAGTAATATGTCAACTTTTCAAGAGGGACTCTGAAATTCTGGGGCAAATCGATAGTAGGAAAATCACTCTTGACCTCTTCTGTTAATCCATCGAGAGATTGAGCTATGTTCATGATCGCCGTACCTCTCATTAAAAACTGCTTAAAATCTCTAGAATCCTCTGCTTTGCCTCTTTGAAACAGTTTCCGGCGCAATCGTTCGAGAAACGTAGCATGTGTGTATTCTTTTATCTTCCTGGGATATGTGTACTTTAAATAGTGCTTGATTTGTAATGGTCTCTTTTCCTCTTCTTTCACTTCCATAGTTTCTGAGATCAAGGCAATGAAAATATTCAGAATAACGGTATTGGAAAGAATAAACCATATGATCAATAGCACTGAACTGAAAAATGAGGATGATGCATTAGGTGAATAGCTCTGTATTGTGTAAAGGATGCTTGTCCAGTTCTCAGTCGAACCAATGATAAAAAGAGAGAGAAAGGAATTGGGAAGGGAATACATGGCAAATTGCTGGTCAGACATCGCTTCATCTGGTACAACACCTTCAAAGAACACGGAAAGTATAATCGATACTAAGAAGGTGAAGAAAAAGTAAAATGCTGATAGATTCCAAATCATTAGCCGATTTCCAAGAACACGTTTCCACAGACTTGACGTAAAACCGAACAGATAAACGACACGATAGAACCTGCTTATATGGAAAATCGAAAGCCAGTAATACGTGTGATCTATCACACCGTGAAATTTCAATGCGGTTACAATGAGAGCAGCAACACCGATCACCAAATCATAGACGTAGCTCCATTTGATTAAGAACTTCCATGGATTGTGAACATGAAGAAGGACTCTGATAGCAGACTCGGAAAACAGTAGAGAACAGATTATTAGATCGGTTTTTAAAAACGCTTGATTGTAGTCATCAGAAACTGAGCTATCGAGTTTGCACCTCATAACAAGATCAACGACAATTAATGTCACAAATATAATCTGTGTCCTCTCAAGCAAAGACTGACCTTTTTCTGCCCAAAAGGGCATTCTAGTTTGCTGTGCTTTCACTTGAAAGTACTTCCAGTAACCCTGAGTGATCCGGATTGGCCAGCTCTCCAGCATCTTCACTTCCAGTTTTTGTTTCTTGAACTTCTCATTAGCCAATTCAAAAGAGGTGACTAAGACAGCTATAACCAGGTTCATTAACCAAATGGTTAAAACAAAGATTGTGACAACAAAAAAGATACTAGCGGCCATCTCATCACTATCCATAGTGTAATACATTAAATCGGTGAAAGTATTAGCACTAATCACAACAAAAACCAGCTCCATTGCGTTAATAATATTGTCAAAACTCAGTCTACCATTATACGGATTGGCGCTAGAGATGCATTTGGAATACTCGGGGCATAAAAACCCCTTCGATACGGGACCAGTTGTCCCATCTTCAAAAATGTATGGCATATGTTTTTTCGTCCCTGGCTCAAGATAACCGCCACAGAATTGCATACTGTACTGGTAGGTATCAGTGGGATCATCCTGGTTGAACCAAACGCATTGTCGACGTAATGAGCCTTTGAAACTTTGGACACTTAAAACTCCAAACAATACCCAGAAATAAACTAACATCGACCCTACGTTAATCAGCTGGGGTATAGCTTGCTTCACACCCCTCAAGATTGAAGATAAACCTGTATCAGTATTGACCAATCTCAAAATCCTCAAGACTGCCAGCGTCTTAAAGATTCGAATTCCATTTTTAGTGTCGTACCCGTGAATGGCAAGAAACAGTCCGATCCAGAAGCATACCGTTGAAGTGAAATCAATTCTGTTCCAGGAAGAACGCAGAAAAGCTCTTGGAGAATGGAATTTATTGTTAACTTTATCATCAAATGAGGATGTTTTTCTTAAACCTGCTGCTAGAGCCTTCTTCTGATATTTTCCCTCTTCTCCTTCACCAGCAATTTTGAATGGAATAATGAAATCTACGATTCGAGAACCATACTTACCTCTCAAGCTTTTGTGAAGTTTAGTAATCCCAAAGGTGTCTGATAAAGACTTGTATTCCTTCCCTTGAGCAGCGAACATTTGTGAGTCGTCCCAAAATCCGAATGCAATGATCTTGGTAACATCGTTGACAGTAAACATAATGCAGGAGAAAAACGCCAGATAATCAGCCCAATAAGTAAAACTGTAGATGAAGAATAACTGGGATGGATTGTAAGTTCGAAAGGCCATTAAAGCCGTGAACAACATCAATAGCAACTGATAAAAAATCTTATACCTCAGATCACAATGGAGCATGGCGAATTTAATTCTGATACGATTTGTGGGAGAAATCATGCCTAATGAGTTACCGTAAAGTTTCACTGGCTTTTTTGTTCCTCTGCCGGGTATATCATCCAGATCAGCTACCTCTATGACAAATGTTGTATCTCCCTCCTCCTTTTCATGCATGTAGCTTTCCTCTGTGCGTTTCTTTGGCGTGCTGTTGGGCCGAGTTGATTCTGCGGCGGAGCTACCTACCATCATCCTATCCGGAATACCGACTTGCGTATCCTCTTCGGCATCTAACTCGAGTTCCTCGCTAGCTACATCGATATCACTAGCAGTTCCCCTAGGACTGCTCAGCTGCGGGAGCCAACTCAGACCTTCGTTATTCACCGCACTATGGAAGCCTTTCTGGAGATCCTGAAACTCATCCATGTCGTCTGCCTCAATAAAAGACAAAACTTTCGCGGACCGCGGTGGTTGATCCGTAGTGCTATTAGAAGATAGGTACGACGATCGGCTCTCATTGCTCCGTCTTCGTAGTCTAGTGGTTGCCGTGTGCTCTGCTGAGCTTTGTGATACAGATCTCCCTGAAAGACGCGGAGATCCGATGTCTCCCTTGGCTACTGAAGTTGTCCTCAATGAGAGCTTTGGAAGCGTTGCTTTGCGATTATTAGCCCCATGGGACTTGAAGATATTCGATATAGAGAAGTTCTTGCCTTCATTTCGATTTTCATGACTTTCTGTACTACCTTCTTCTATCAAGTGTATATCAGACTCACTTTGAGGTGGAACAATGTTGACTGAGGGAGGAATTAACGTTGGCTGTTGCTCATCATTGCGAGGCTGAGTCTCTTCATTTTGACCATCACTATTGGGACCTGCCACGGGTTCAAAATGTCTTGTCAGGCTTCTCATGCTTCCCTCCATCCTCATGAAACCTACCAAGCCTAAAACAGTCCAACCATCGAGGTTTGATCGAGTTTTGTGGGAAGTCCTTCCAAGACATCAAGGCTTTTATACTTAACAATAGTACGTCATACGCGAACAACAACATGAAAAATCGACCTCACACGTAAAGCATACGAAGGGCGTGTCCGATCATCGTTGAATCCAATGGTATGGCTGGCTATATATTTTGGCCTCAGCATTTGAACCGAAGAAAATATGACAATGGTTGTGACGGGCTGAAGGCTGTCGCTATCAAGCTGAGAGGAACCGATTGGGTGGTTGTTGACGTTGTTTCGAGTCGGAAGTTGGATGGGACTGAATTGGCGATGCCTTATTTTGTAATTGCACACAAAGGAGTGGCAGATCTGGAATGGGAATTTGAAGATAAGTTTTGTTCTGTGATAGAGTTTAAGGCACCTAACCAGCGACTTCTGCAATTCTTCTCGCTAGATCCGATATCGCTGAGTTTGCCGGAGAAGGAAGCGGAAACTGAGGATGGAGTTTTGGTGATCAAAAATGTGGCGAAATTGTGGGAGCATCCGAGATATCAAGCTCATGACAGAAGACTACGACAGACGCTTAGCCTTTTGAACTTGTTCCGAACGCATGAGACGGCATTTCATGAAAAGTATCCACACATTGGCCGACAAACAGAAGATCTGTCGACAAGAGTGCTGAATCTGATAAGAGTGCAGTACAAGGAATCAGCAGTCTGGAGGTTACTGTGTCTTTTGGCGCTTTATTCGACTGCCATTTTTTGTCAGCTTGCTCTTTACACGTACAATGCTCTAAACTGGCGACGTGTGAAACTTGTCGCGTTCTCTGCCATGGCACAACAGATCGATTTACGCTGCCAACAGACGTGCTATTTTCCGGTGCAGTATTTGCGAATCAATATGAATATCTCATTAAGGAAAGCGCTTCCCCGCTTCAGAACGTATTCCGAAGCGTCCGCAAACCTTAGAAAAGATCTGCCGTCGAATTACTATCCAGATTATATCCGTTTCTACAACACAGTGTGGCTCTTCCTCAACGATATCTCTTTCGGACTGATATTCGCCGCATTTCTGTTTGAATGGAGTGAAAGATTAACGCGATTGTTGAGCAAAATCATCGTCTTCTTTCTCTACGATCTACTGAAAGCTGTGACGTTGTCTCTGGCTAATAATCCGTTGGGCATAAAGCTGAATGAAGAACTGGCGAGATTTTTGAGCGACCTGTTCCTTTGGATCATCGAGTTTTCGCATGCAAATCTCATCCAGCCTCTGGTGAAACCTGATAATTTGAGCTTTTTCCTACGGCTGGTCGGTAACTTGGGGTGTTGTTTTGGAGGAGCTTTCGCTTTCTCAGTCATTCTTGATTTCTTTTCCATCCTGACTCTTCCCATCTATGTCTTCTATCACATCAGTGGCAAGATTTATCATTGGCAACTCCAGATAATGAAGAGTTTATTCCATTTATTTTGCGGCAAGAAGAGGAACGTTCTGCGAAACAGAGTTGACAACAATGTCTTCGAGCTCGATGAATTACTACTTGGGACGCTATTCTTTATCATCCTCGTTTTCTTGGCACCTACAGTGCTAGCATTCTATTATTCATTTACAGCATTTCGGTTAACCACCATTTTCATCCAGATTGGGATAGAATCGGTGATAGCGCTACTTAACCACTTCCCTTTGTTTGCGCTGCTGCTAAGGTTAAAGGACCCAAGACGGATTCCTGGTGGCATTTCGATTGAGCAAACAGATGGCTCTTCAAGGCTTGAATTAAAGAATAGGCCTCTCAGCGTCCGCTCCATGTTCAGACCGTACCTCGCATTGATCCATCAAATGAAAGATACCTATCTCTCGGCAAAAACGTTTAAGCAGGTCCTGCTGGGAGAACCCCTCACGATGCATAGAAACAATCTCTACCAGCTATTGTACTCGTCATTACCCTCGAAGCCCATCGAAATTGCCACGATTTATGACAAGCTTTCGGCACTTACGTCGAGCAAAGATCTTTGACGTGAAATCTTGCATTTGGTAATATATACATATAGACATGAAATCTGCGGTAATCTACTTCCTCTTCTTAGTCTTGCCACCGCTGCTGGCTTCCTTCTTCTTCTTTGGAGCACCTTTGCCACGACGTTTCCGTGCTTCCACCATCGACAGTCGGTATTCCTCTTCCAAGTCTACAAACTGGAATCCAGGGTACAAAGTTTTCAAATGCCTAAATTTCAAAAAATCTGGATTTCCATAGTACCCTGCTATCGTCGGACCTTTCAGCCTCTGAGATAAGATCTTTGAGCCTGTTCTAGCATTCGTTGGGTTAAAATTCTGATCGAAAATTTTGGCTGAAATTTCAGCAACTTTGAGGAGCCTTGCCTTGGAGACGGACATGCCCGCAACTCAATGAACCAATACCAACGATATAGTGACGATACAGGGACTCAGCTACTGGATGTCCTGGTTAACTTCTACTAACTATCCAATGTAGACTGATGAAATTTAATGATCATTATGTACGTCAGCTTAATCAAGAGTTCAACTGAGAGAGGCCAGCAGTATAAAAGGTCAATGCTGCTCGAGTGGTCTCGCTCTTTCCCATCAGTCTTGTTAGACCGATCCGATCTTGTTTCAAGCCTGGGTTGCTTTCCTTGAGCTGTGTCTGACGGTGCCGGACGCTTCGAAAGTCGTAGAAGGTTGTCAAGCCAAAAGAGAGTGTAGTAGGATGTCACAGCGTCTCGCAGAGCATCGAACCATAGATTTCGATGCACCTTGTCCTCTTTCTTATGCTGATGATTTATTTTCAGCTGACAACGCGCGCGGCGCTATCAATTTCAGAACTTGGTAAAGCTTAATACGATAAGGCGACCTTGTTGGACAGCGGTACTTTATCTTTACGACAGGACAGTGCTGATCATCCAGACCCACTGAGAGACGGTCTTGCCAGATAAGTTGAGTGGACAACCAGCCCTGACATTACGGCCAAAGCATCAAGAATTGTGCGACTTTCATCACGCCTCAAAGGAATGTTCAGCGAGAATCAAGTCTTGATTCGTAAAGTATTTTACAGTTCACTAGCGCACTGCATCTCTAGAATTGCTCAAATAACTGGCGATCCAATCTCGCAGCCTTTTATATGTTGGTGTTATAATTTTCACATGCACAAGCATGTGGAAAATTTACCTGCAAAGCGGATTGATAGATAGACAAGCCTCGAGCAGAAGATCAAATACAGTGCTCATCACCACTCTCGTTAAGTTGCTTGTTAAGTTGCTTGCTACGTTGCTTGGTTGTATACAATTGGTTCGGGTTAGCAATGGTAGCTGTCTCTCAGACTTCCGCTTACGACGTGGATGTCGGATCTCAGGGCGAATTGCACAGCAGAGATTCACGCTTAAATAAGACGGGGTCCAAGACTCAGTTGGATACGGCTTACGAAAATCACGGTGGTGAAGTTCACTTGCGGAAATCTTTCTCCCTATGGTCGATTCTTGGGGTAGGTTTTGGTTTAACGAATTCGTGGTTCGGGATCTCGGTGTCTATGGTGACTGGTATCTCTTCTGGTGGACCGATGATGATTGTTTATGGTATCGTAATTGTGGCTCTTGTGTCGGTTTGTATTGGGATATCTCTGGGTGAACTTTCGTCTGCTTATCCTCACGCGGGTGGCCAGTTTTGGTGGTCGTTGAAGTTGGCACCACCAGAGCATAAGAGATTTGCGGCGTATCTGTGTGGTTCGTTTGCGTATGCGGGATCTGTCTTTACCACTGCTTCTACTACGCTTTCGGTAGCCGCTGAATTGGTCGGTATGTACGCTCTGATGCATCCGAATTTTGAGGTAAAGAGGTGGCACGTATTTGTCTGTTTTGAGCTGTTGCATGTGTTTTTATTGATATTCAATTGCTACGGTAGGTCTTTGCCACTCATCTCAGCGTCTTCGCTGTATATCTCTTTGTTATCCTTCTTCACAATTACCGTTACCGTGCTCGCATGCTCCAGTGGTAAGTTTAATGACGCCAAATTCGTCTTTGCAACTTTTTACAACGAAACTGGTTGGAAAAACGGAGGAATTGCGTTCATCGTTGGTCTCATCAACCCTGCGTGGTCTTTCTCGTGCTTGGATTGCGCTACTCATATGGCATTTGAGGTCGAGAAACCGGAAAGGGTCATTCCGATCGCAATAATGGGCACTGTCGCTATTGGGTTCGTGACATCTTTTTGCTATGTGATCTCTATGTTCTTCTCTATTCGCGATTTGACTGCCTTGATGCAATCTAACACAGGTGCGCCAATTTTGGATATTTACAACCAGGCCCTAGGCAATAAATCTGGTGCGATATTCTTGGGGTGTTTGGTCTTGTTTACTTCCTTTGGCTGCGTCATTGCCTGTCACACTTGGCAAGCAAGACTGGGCTGGTCCTTTGCCAGAGATAGGGGTCTGCCATTTTCTCGTTTTTGGTCTCAAGTTAACCCTCAGGTTGGTGTCCCTCTAAACGCACATCTGATGTCCTGTGCCTGGGTCTCGTTGATCGGTTTGCTATATCTAGCATCGAGCACTGCTTTCAATTCCCTAATCACCGGTTGTATCGCCTTCTTACTGCTATCATACACCATACCGGTCATATGCCTGCTACGCAAGAAGCGTCAGATCAAGCATGGCCCCTTTTGGCTAGGCCCAATCGGTTATTTTGCAAACATCGTTCTTCTTTGCTGGACTGTTTTTAGCATTGTCTTCTTCTCCTTTCCTCCAACCTTACCGGTGGACAGAAACAATATGAACTATGTCTCTGTGGTCATAGTTGGCTTCACGCTCTACACACTTGTGTACTGGAGGTTTAAAGGTCGCAAGGAATTTTCAGCCATCGCGGAGGAAGAAGAACTACTCACCAACATGGCACCTACAGAAGACTCGGACATCGAACACAGCCAATCCGAAATGGTTCTTATGACTGGCAAAGACTCCAAATCTGTCGAATGATCGCACCCTTTTATGCCTTTTCCACACTGTAAATTAGCAATTAATTGTATTAAAATCATATTATTTTGTGACGCCTATTTTGTGACGCCCGCGCCTTTCTTTTTGCTGTCATCTCTTCAAAAATTTTTCAGCTCATCGCGACTAATAATGCCAAGATACTGCTGATTTACATAGTAGCTGGAGTGTCAAGAGCTATAGTTTGGTGGAGCAACAGTGGTCAATTGCCTAATACCTTCCAGTATAACGTCATGACGAAGGAAGAGATAAAGGACAAGAAGAGGAAGTCCCAAGATGATTTGAAAGCGGAGAGGAAAAAGCACAAGAAAGATAAGAAGGATAAGAAGGACAAGAAACACAAGAAGGATAAAAAGGACAAGAAGGAGAAGCCAAAGGATAATAAAGAGGAGTCTGGAGAAAATAGGGATCAGATAGTCGATGCTGATGTTCTTGCTTGCAAGCCTTCTGAATCTGAGATTAGTGCTTTTTACGAGGAAAATGAAGTCAGCGTTGATTATCCAACCGAAAAGCATATTCAGCCCGTTTTAAAGTTTGAGCAGTTATCGTTGGACTCGAGAATACAATCGGCTCTTTCAGTTTTTTCAAAACCAACGCCAATTCAATCTGTCTCCTGGCCTTACCTTTTGTCTGGTAAAGACGTTATTGGTGTCGCCGAGACTGGTTCTGGGAAGACATTCGCATTCGGTGTGCCAGCAATCAATAAGCTGGTCACGCAAACGGGTAAGCCCAAGGGGGTACAGGTATTGGTTATTTCGCCAACCAGAGAACTTGCCTCCCAGATTTATGACAATCTGGTTCTTTTGACTGAAAAAGCGAATCTAGAGTGTTGTTGCGTTTATGGAGGTGTGCCAAAGCATGAGCAAAGGGAGCAATTGAAGAAGGCACAGGTGGTAGTGGCCACTCCAGGAAGATTGCTGGATTTGGTGCAAGAGGGCTCTGCAGATTTGTCTAATGTCTCATACTTAGTGCTTGACGAGGCTGACAGAATGCTGGAAAAGGGTTTTGAGGAAGACATCAAGAACATTATAAAAGAGACGAACACTAAAGGTAGACAAACTCTGATGTTCACGGCCACTTGGCCAAAAGAAGTCCGTGAACTGGCCTCCAGTTTCATGTCTGATCCCGTAAAAGTTTCGATCGGTAACAGAGACGAATTGAGTGCGAATAAGAGAATTACGCAAGTTGTGGAAGTTATTGAACAATTTCACAAGGAGAAGAAACTGCTTGAACTGCTAAAGAAATACCAATCGGGAGCCAAGAAGAACGACAAAGTGCTGATTTTCGCCCTATATAAGAAGGAAGCTGCCCGTGTGGAGCGGAATCTCAAGTACAACGGCTACAGAGTGGCTGCAATCCACGGTGACTTGTCGCAACAGCAGAGGACACAGGCTTTAAACGAGTTCAAATCCGGAGCTTCGAACCTTCTTTTGGCCACCGACGTCGCCGCTCGTGGTCTCGACATACCAAACGTCAAGACAGTGATCAACCTAACTTTCCCGCTCACTGTGGAAGACTACGTCCACAGGATTGGTAGAACCGGCAGGGCGGGCCAGACCGGTACCGCTCATACCCTCTTCACAGAGCAAGAAAAGCATCTAGCAGGAGCCCTCGTCAACGTTCTTAACGGTGCCAACCAGCCTGTTCCAGAGGAACTGAAGAAATTCGGAACGCACACTAAGAAGAAAGAGCACAGTGCATACGGTGCTTTCTACAAAGATGTCGACATGAATAAAAAGCCTAAGAAGATAACATTCGACTGATCCAGTCGCTGTAATTACGAAGTGTATATTAGATAGTATAGACGGTGCTTCGCACGCTACATTTCTTGAGCGATCAATCGAAGAGAACGTGGTTACCTGACGACCACAGGTGGAGGCCATTAAGAAGATTATATGGCCAGCTTCACCCTCCAGCTTGATGGTTTAAGCCATTCAGTACCATCACATGATAACTTTCTTATACTAAGCGACAGGTATAGAGATCTTAAATACGTAAAAGTAGGTTTAACCGAAGGGTTTGGATGCAATCGGTATCTATCCATGGTTTCTGGCATGAGGCAAGCTCTCGATAGGCTCAAGACCGCTTTATCCTCAGAACAGGCGAGTAGTAGCTCGTCATCGCCGGCATCGACCGCAACTGAGCAATCAACTAGAAGATCTTCAAGAGCTATGCGAGAAAGCGTTGATGGTGGGTTGATTTATCAGGATGATGCTCTGCCTACTGTAAAACTCAATGGGTATCTGCCCACTACTAAAAACAAGCTTCTAACGCCTGATATGTGCGATGAGTTACGAAATTTAATGCCAACGAGAGTGCAATTATATACAGACTGGCAGCTGTTATATAGCCTCGAGCAGCATGGAGCGTCCTTGAGGTCATTGTATGACAACGTAGCACCGGAGAGAGCGACGCCCATGAGAGTTGGGTACGTGCTGGTGATCAAAGATCGTAAGCATGGGATATTTGGTGCCTACACGAACGAACCTTTCCACCCTACCGAGAGTAGGCGATACTATGGGAATGGCGAGTGCTTTCTGTGGAAAATGGACCGGGTTCGCGGTTTGAGTATTGGTGAACGCAGTGATACCCGCTGCCAAAGCGACGAAAAGGGCGGTGATTATGCATGGCAGTTCAGAGGCTATCCCATGACTGGAGTCAACGAATTTGCCATCTATTGCCAGTCCAACTTCCTTTCCCTGGGCGCGGGAGACGGTCATTACGGCCTGTGGGTCGACGACAGCTTGCTGCACGGAGTTTCCTATCCCAGTCTCACGTTCGGCAACGACGTGCTGAGCCGGGAGGGCCGGAAGTTCCACATTGTAGCGCTGGAAGTATGGCGAGTAGGATAATTGGACTTCCACTTCTCAAGAATCGGACTTATTCCCGGGACTGTCGCCGAACTGACGTTCCAGCACTTTCTCCCTAGCTTGACTCAACTCGATGGGGTACGCAGTGCCCAGCTCAGCATTGATCTTACTGATCGTCTCTCTGGTCTGCCGCAGGTTGTGCCGTATCACTTTCGATGTCTCAGCACCTCGCTCAAAGCGACTCCTAAAATGGTCCAACCGCTCTCTGGTGCTATCTATCAACTGCTTCAGCCTCATGCTCTTCGCATTGATCACAGCAGATGTCTTGGTCTGCAAAGAGACCGCTTCTGCGAAATCGGCTGAGTTGATAGCCTGCACCAACGAATCAAATATGTACTTAGAGACATCCAACATCGGTCCCGCATCCTGTGAATCCATGAAAACCCCATTGCTCGCTCCAGGAACCAAATTCTCCAAAAACATATCCTCGTTACTATCCTCTACGTTCGAATTATCGGCCTCATCACTACTATCTTCAGACAACTGGCTCACAATTTCAGCAGGCATTGGGATCGCATACGCCTGGGAGTCAATGCTGGGACTTTGGGATCGTCTGGAGTCGTATTCACCACACTCATCACGGTCAGACATCGATCCTTTCGCAGCCAAGACGCATTTTATACCTATACAATATAGTGCATTTTTTGTCAAAGTCTTAGAGAAATTACAACATACTAAAGGAACACCACTTCTAAATGATAAAAGGAGACCAAAGACCCGCTAGATAATCGCTATGACATCCTTATATGCTCCATCTGCTGATGATGTGAAACAGAGACTTCGACCATTTGGTATATTCTTTGAGAAATCGCTAAAGGACCTGATTAAGGGCATACGATCCAACAACGGGACACCTGAAAAATTGCAGCAATTCCTAGCTCAGGCCCTCAGTGAGTGTCGAGAGGAGGCCAATTCTCCGGACATGAATATTAAGACCAACGCGATTCTGAAGTTGACTTATTTGGAGATGTACGGTTTCGATATGTCGTGGGCGAACTTCCATATACTGGAAGTTATGAGCAGCAGTAAGTTGCAGCAGAAACGGGTAGGGTATCTTGCTGCTTCGCAGTCGTTCCACAAGGACTCTGACGTTCTGATGCTGGCTACAAACTTGATGAAGAAGGACTTGAAGTTTGGCGGAAGTAACGATGTAGTGAAAGTGGGGATTGCATTGAGCGGATTGTCTACTATCGTGACTCCGGCGTTGGCAGCTGACATCTGTGATGATCTATTCAGTATGCTGAATAGTCCCAAGCCGTATATTAGGAAAAAGGCTGTGACAGCACTATTCAAGGTGTTTTTACAGTACCCGGAGGCGTTACGGGATAATTTTGACAAGTTTGCCGCGAAACTTGAGGACGACGATACTTCTGTGTTGTCAGCTATGGTGAGTGTGATTTGCGAGCTTTCCAAGCAAAACCCTAAACCGTTTGTCCAGTTATCGCCAATACTCTATGAGATTTTGGTCACGATATCCAACAATTGGATCATTATTCGGCTGTTGAAGCTTTTTACTAATTTATCGAAGATAGAGCCAAAATTGAGGCCCAAGCTTTTACCCAAGATCCTGGAGCTTATGGACTCCACAATGGCGACGTCGGTATTGTATGAATCGATAAACTGTATTGTGAAAGGTAACATGTTAGATGAGCAAGATTACGATACGGCGGTTTGCTGCCTGGACCGTTTGCACAATTTCTGCGACTCATCGGACCCAAATTTAAGGTATATCAGTTGCGTGCTGTTTTACAAGATTGGCAAGATCAACGTCGCGTTCATCTCTCAATTCGATAAGCTGGTGCTTCGTTTGTTAAATGACGTTGACATTTCCACTAGATCAAAGGCATTGGAGCTCGTCGAGGGTATAGTCAACGAAGACAATCTGCAAAGCATAGTCTCCACACTACTAAAACAACTTTCAGACGAAGACAAGGCAGATATGAGAGTTGGCGTTTCCAACATTGAGTCAACGAATGGGATTTCGATCGTGGTTACGGAGTCATACAAAATAAAGACGATGAATACGATCATTCACATATGTTCGATGGATGACTATTCTAATCTCAGCGACTTTAATTGGTACAATGGCGTTCTGTTTGACATTGCCATGTTATGCCAAGAGCTATCAGATTCAAGATTGGAGCACAAGATAGGGGAACAGTTTAGGAATATTATGGTCAAAGTGCCTAGCATGAGAGAGGATACCATGTCAACTATAATAAAACTACTCTACACTGACAGCATATACACGCAAATTCCGGGAGTCTTGAAAGAGCTCATTTGGAGTCTGGGAGAGTTTTCCTCACTAATAGACAATGGTGATGACCTAATCGAAGCCATAATATCGAAGGACCACTATTATGCGCCTAGTGTTCAACAGGTTGTAATTATTGCCCTATTGAAAATCTACAGTCATTGGAGCAACAATCATGAGCACGCCGATCGAACTCGGTTAAAAAGTGTTATGACGTCTATTCTGCGATATCTTGAGTTGTTGTCCTACTCCAAGAATTTTGAAGTACAGGAGCGAGCTGTCGAGTCGATGGAAATGCTGAAGCTAAGTAGCGAAGCGCTAAACGATGATCCGGATGGGCTTCCACTTTTGATTAGCGATGTGATACCCAGTCTTTTTAACTACTATGAGTTGAAACCGATCTCTAATGGCGCCCAGCAACAGATGCAACGCAATATTACCGTGGATTGTGAAACGCCTTTCTTGACTTCTGAAGAATTGGAACAGATTCTCGAACGAGACGGTAATATCAGCGTGCATTCCGATGAATCCATGGCTAGCGATATTAGCGATACAGACGCCATCGAAGAGATCACCTATTCCAGCTCTGATGAAAATCAACCCACTAAGGACTGGACGTTGTCAGAGGAGGAAAAGGAAGAACTAGAAAGGCGAAAGAAGGAGGAAAGACAATCAAATCCATTTTATCTTGCTGAGGAAGAAGTGCAAACCGGAACCAACACCAAAGATTTGTTAGACTTCACTGAAACAAATGCACATGGTGAACAAAGTCACAATGTGATCCGATTAAATAAGACAGCGAAAGCTGCAGGTCCAGATGCACTTGATAAGAGCAAAACAAAGACTAAGAAGAAAAAGAGATCAAGTAAAAGAGTGGAAATTTTACCCGATGAAGTGATTCAAGCACACAATGAAGATGCCGGATTTGACCTGCAGCCCTCCCGGAGCTCTCCTTCCATCTCGTCTTTGAATTCCTCCAACAAAAAGATCAATCTAAAAACCCATAATAAATTGGAGAATTTCGACTTTTCAAGTCCCAAGGCTTCTTCTGCGCTTCTGAGCAATAACGCCGAGGCTTCTGGCAGCCGCGATGAGCAGGCAGAGCTGGAAAAGCTCAGGCAAAAGTTTGCCAACCAGGCTCTTGTCGGACCCAACGACGGCAATAGCGATGAAGAGGTGGTTATCATAAAGAAGAAGAAGAAGAAATCGAGCAAGAAAAAGCATAAGGAATCGTCTAAGACAAATCCAACGCCTGCAAGCAATGAGCCTGATCTACTGGACCATTAGAAGGCGATAAGGCGCTCATTAGGTAAATATAAGTCATTCTATAGTATTTCATGTGTTAACGCTTCTAGCGATCAAGTTGTTCGTGGGCTTAACAACGATGAGATGAGCGACAAGCATCACGAAATAGCAAGATAGTACAAGGCAGGCTTCTCTCATGTCATTTAAGGCAACTATCTCAAACCAGGAAAGACACCAAATTTGGTCTCGTACAGTCAATGCACTCTCCACTATCTATGAAGATGTAAGGCTTACAATAACGCCAGGTGAATTGATTCTATGGAATATAAACAGTACAGACACTACATTGAGCAAGGTACGTTTCTCATCTCAATTCTTCGAAGAGTATACCTTCCAACCACGAGAAATCATTTTTGGTGAAAGTGGCATCCAGGTTGTGACTGACTCTCGAGGCGTAGATCACAAGTTATACTCGCTCCAGATCAACGGCCGACATCTCAGCACCGTGTCCAGGAAACCAGATGGCGATGCCATCAAGAACTTTACGATTTCCATCAATAATTCGCCTACATGTCCCGATATCCTGACCAATCGACTGTTGGTCCATGTCGAACTGGAGTCTTTGATTAGAAAAGAATACACACCACAATTTCAGCCTATTGAGTATGATCCAATAATTATTGATCTAAAATACAAGAGGAACTTTTTGAATGTGTATGGAACTGCAAGCTCAGTGCCGAGCGGTGAAGCAGAACAATTGGATCCCAAGCTGCAAGCCATCTTAAATGATTCCAGAGAGGAATTAGCTGAGGCTCTTTTCAGCGATGATTCGAAAGTGGACTCAAAGAAAGAAAATAAACTGACGGCAGCTGATGGGATCAATTTTATATGCTGCAACCAGGCGCTATTGAAGAATTTCATTGACAACTGCAATGCCAATGTAACCGAGGAATTCAAACTGGAAATCAATCTTCATAAGCTTGTAATGACAGCGTTTACGAAAGCTATCTATGGTAAGAACAATGATATTTTGAAGAACACCATGAGCCTGAGCAACACAATCAGCGTCGCTGATTTAGAACATTCTTGTCTCTTTACCACAGTGGACGAAGGCGAACCTTCCAGCTCTGGAGAAAAGAAGGATCAAACGAAATCCATAATATTCAAATTGAAAGATCTCAAGAATTTCCTCAGTACAACATGGAGCTGGAAAGCCGCCCAAAACGATAACTTGAACATATGGTTTCGCCACAGTGGTGATCCTATTCTGATAGAGCTGAAGAGAAATGACGTAACGCTACAGCTTGTTCAGGTAACAGACGGTAATGGCTCACATTTCGATCACGAAGATCATATGGCTGGAACAGTGATCAAGAAAGCTATATCCCCCGAAAAATCCAAGATCCATGCTGTTCACGGCGATAGCTCCGACTCACGTCGTAGTCCTCTGAGAAGCCATCAGAAGCATACCACCGAAACGCGAATAAGCCCTCTGAAAGATCTGCCTGTGCCTAATGCCACTCATGCGCCCAAGCGACTCTTTGTGACGAGCGATTCACAAGCTGCCTCGCAGACGGGAGGATCTGCAGATTCACAGTTTGACTGGAACAATGAAGATCAATTCAGTCGAGAACCCACCGAATTTGATCAAGAGCCAACCAATACTGCACCTGTTCGTGCCGAAAGAACAGGAACTACGGTTGAGTGGGGGAAAAGACCCCGAGAAGAGGACGAGGATTTTGCAACTCTCGACAGACAAAGTGTACTCAAGAATGAGAAGATCAAGCATTTCCAGGCGATAAATAAAATGCAGGAAGCCGAGGGGCTGGGCCCCACTCAGCAAACGAAACCAAAGGGTCTATTCGATTAGATACCATGTCTTATATAGCTATAGAATAAGTGCAACTTTTGTACCGCTCAATCGGTCTTCTTCCATTTTTCTTCGATGGCTTTCCTCCCCTCTTCGTCTGTGAAGTAGTTGTAGTGTAAGAATCTATAACCTTGGCCTAACTGCGCACATTCGTTCACCAAATGGCATCCAAACAGCAAGTAGTTCACTGGAGTGACTGCCATTGCATATCTCATGAATACCGCAGAGTACAAAACCAAGGCACCAGTCATCGGCCCTGAGATCACCGTTGGGTCTTTCTTCAAATCATAGATCGCTGCAATGGGTATACCAAAGTTCGAAACGGGACCCCAGAAATGTGTGGTAAACACATATTTCAGAGTTTCTTTATTAATGTATTTTTGAATAAAAGATCTCGTAGCTGCCCGTTGTACTGGTTGCGACATTGTTGCTATATTTCAAAGCCTGAACAGTCCGCTTCTAAATTCCACAACGGTAATTCTTGAACTATATACAATCCACTGAGCACAATCCTTCTCTAGACTGGCCACTCTTTCCATTGCATTTCTTTCTGTCACAGTTCGTTGTTCGTGGGGAAGGAAGCGTTCTGGCTAAGCTGGTGCTAACAAGCTTTTCGGTCACTAAAATGAAGTACTGGACACAGGATAACGCTAAAACAGAGCTGTCTTCGCTGCTAGGCTGTTAAAAATTGACAGACTAACGACCAGACGATCAATGGTTAGTTAACCACTAATTGATATTTTAGCTGTCTTTAGTCCAAATTGGTATTATTCTGGAATTTTTCAGTCCCAAAGCGGAAATAAATTCCCTTTTCGGCAACGCTGACACTTGAATTGACTGAAAAGCTATAAGCTCATCTCATCGGTATACTGAAAGGTCTTGATAGAGCTCGAAAGAGGTCCAATTCGATGAATTATCAGTCTAGTGCAGGCTACGGACGCGGGTATCGTCCGCTGCCGAAACCTTCTTCCTCCGGGACACTGTCTGGAGGCCCTCAGTATGAACCAGCGAATAAAAGGCAGAGATTGCAGGAGACTCCTGTGGCAGGAGCGGGCTATCTTCCTCCGCCGCTGCCATATCATATGCCAACGCCGATGGTAACTTATCCTTATAGCATGCAGCCTCCGCCGGTATCTCGTCCCATGCCGTTGCCATATATGAACAACGGATGGTCTCCACAGGCGTACAGGGAGCCTTCGCAGACGATTGCTGGGCCAAGGCAGCAGCCACAGACTATGGATGATGAAGCTGCTTCTCGGGATGAAGCGGATGAATCTGCGGATGATGGAAGTTCACAGGAGGAGGACCCTGAGGAGGAGCAAACCGGAGCCACAGGTTCGCAAACGCTCACGGTGCCAGGGACGTCGATCACTTTGGTGACGGAGGAAGACATTCTGAAATGGCGGGAGCAGAGGAAGAAAATGTGGCTATTGAAGATCTCGAATAATAAGCAGAAGCATATGGAGGGAATGGGCATTAAAGAGGAGGATCTAAAGTCCCAGAAAAGTGCTTTACAGGAGGGAAAAAAGCAGAAGCAGTTCATTCAAAACATTCAGAATCAAGTTAATAGAATAAACCCTCGGTCTACACTCAGTGTGAGAATTGCTCAACGGGAAATGGCACAAGAGAACTCGAAGCTTCTGGATTTCATCGAAAAGTTGGGTGATGCTGGACTTCTGCACTGTGAGCTCACAGAGGAGGAGAAGGAGAATCTATTTGGTCCACAGGACAGCACTCAGAGGAAAGGAAGAAACTCTATTAGATCGGACTTTAAGAAAAGTGACAATCGCACATCCAACAAAGCGTATCATCGCCGTTAACTTGCTTGAAATGCCTTGGCCACTAAATTCGTGACGACGGTTGTCAATGTTGCGCCAAGAAAAGAACCCAAAAGCGCACCTCGATAGAACGAATTGGCATCTTTCGCAGGTCGCTGAGTTGTCGGTGTCGTAACCAACCTGGATTCACGTTGGCGATGAACATTTCGTGGTGGGGATGATCTCAAAGCTGTCTTTGTGTTCTTTGATACTCTTCCTTCCTTTAGATGTCTGCTTCTCTTTACTGGCGCTGCTTTTACCTCTATCACTTTCTCGAGGGCTTTATTATTCGGTTTATCTTGACATTTCAGGTCGGCAGCAATGTCTTTCTGCTTCTCAGAAATCGTCTCTCGAGAATCTGACTCTGAGCTCGACATCCTGGGTGCTCCTGCTTCAAGAACCTACAAGACTCTTAATTTTACGTTTTGTCTCTTATATAGCACATTTGAGATTCAAGTCTAACACGAGTCTTGTTTCAAAGATGTAGCACCTCAGTGAAAAATTAATGAATCAGAATAAAACCTTTCTTACACCGGATTAATTACCTATATATCTTGAGCCAAGAATACCAATTCCCCATATTATTCCCCGCAACGGACTTGCCATAATTCAATTTGAAACCTATTCCATTTCTTTTAAAGCCAACCCGACTAGTAAAACTACCGTACCCAAAAATCCCAAAAAAAACCCTGCAAGTGCACTGATGACAAAGACCCTGGCGATGCCTGCAGTCTTATTTGTCTCTGGTGCTTCCTCCGCTGCCTTGCCACCATAATTGATGATAACAAATTTACTTCCCGATCTGCATGTCCCGCTTAGACAGCTGCACAAATGATCAGATTCGTCGTCCGATTTTTCCGTCTGTAGGATATCCCACTCGTCGGGGGTGTTGTCCGATTCTATCAGATCAACTATCGCATATCTACAGCTTTCCGAGTCGGAAGAAGACGAGCTGGAAGACGAACTGGAAGATGATTCTGTCTGCTCATTTTCCACTTCATCGATGTCCGATCCATCTAATGCCTGTTCTCTAATGATCGTGAAATCTTCACTGAAATTCGACTCCGAGGAAGATCCAGAACCAGCGTCTTCACAAGTCGATGGCCTAGAGAGGATCGGACTATCGTCAAACGACACATCTTTCACAATACACTCGAATATGCCCTTGTCAATGTCGTAATATTGCAAATTAACCTGAAACTTCAGTTTTGCGGCCCGACTCTGGTACATAGAAATCGGCTGCTCCAACCCGATCAGCCCGAACCTTTCTCCATTCTTCAAATCTATCACAAACGGATCGCTCTCTTCAGAGTTCAAATCAACGATCCCGTACGTGCTTCCCAGGTCCTTTACATAGATTCGAAACTGATCAATAATGTGTACCCCAGTTTCCAAGGGATCGAGCAATTTCAGGCCCAACAACGCATGGTTTTTACTCAAAGACTTCTCATCAAACAGTAAATTATCCCTCCTAGCAAATCTACTCGGATTAACCTCACTGGCACGACCTATAAGCTTCACTACACCTTTCTCAGACCTTGCCTCATCCAAACTGAACCGGAATCTTCTGACTTCCTCCATCAAAACTGTAACCCTTAGCACTAATCACACGCAGTATTCAGACGCAGTTTGGAAGCTCCAGACCGCTCTCAGTACCCTCAAGTGGTAGGTTTTGTATAACTTGGCGCCACTGGGGAGCTTTATCTACTAGCGTCGCGTCGAGCCCTAACAAGCCCTCACTCACAGAAACATACTAACTACTGATTACAAGTATCTAGGATAGACGGTAGCTTTACATTATAGTACATTGCTTGAGCTTGTCCTTCTTGCTGCGCTTAGCACCGTTCTTTGAGCGGGCCTTCTTGCCTTTAGAACGCTTGTCTTTTCTGGCCGCCTGGTCCTGACGTCTTTGGATACTGCTGACCGCTTCGCGGTCTTCCTGCTCCTGTAGTCTCCTGGCGAGCAATTCATCGCCTTCAATCTGCTGTAACTCGGTGGTCGCGCGCCCTTGGGAGTCGTTACGGTCGCTGAAAGGATTGGAGATGAAGGAATCGGGCTGGTTTTGGGTTGTAGACGTCGCTGTGGTTCTTGTTCTTTCTAGGCTCGTTGGGATAAAAGCTCCGGTGTAGAAGGTATCCTGGGATCCGTTTACCGATTTGAGTGCTTGCCAGACCACGTCGCCGCGGTCTTTGAAACCCTGGTCTGTGACCAGGGTGAACAGCTCGCCGTTGTTCTTGTAGATCGTGGAAAAATGGTCGTTTCTGAAGAGAACCGCGAACGATTTCTCAACCAGGACCTCTTTCAGATGTCTCAGACCGTATTCTGTCAGCTGCGTCGCGGATCGAGCAAAGAACGACCTGATATAGCTCGCATCCTCTAGAACCTGGTCGGCGCTGTCTATCTGAAGATTATTTGTCTGGACCTCGTAGGCTTCGATGAGCACCTTTTGTGCGTCTTCGTACGAGTATTTGGAGACATGTTCATAGACAACTGGGTCATTCTCGCTGTCTATAATCCATCCATGGACAATAGCGACGTTGTAAAGCCGGAAAATCGACATTTCCACGCCGTCTTCAAAGGAGCCATTGAACTTGGGGTTTATATTCAGACCTGTATGCAACTGCGGAAGCAGTTGCAGCAGCTGACTAACATCAGTGTCTGCTCCGTGTTGATTTTGAATTCCAATATTCGCCAACACTTGAACTAAATCCTGTAAAGCAATCGAATCATTCCGCGAGACCAGATAGATTAGCTCCTGCACTTCTGCTGCATGTCGAGAAGCGAGAAGTAGTACATTGGCGAGGGCTAGCAGCGCACAGGGACCATTTCGGTTTTGCAGTAATATCTTGTGTTGGGATCCATTAATTTGGACGCTTTTTGTAGAGAAGCTTATATCCATGGTTTCAGCTAGCGATTATAGCACTAAATCTACCCAATTGTATGCCAGTGGAACGCCTTTGACTCTTTCTTGATCTCATTTGTTCTTATCTTAACTATCAGGGGGGTACATTTCTACATAATGGGCCGCGAAAGGCTAACAAGGTCAGTAAAGAAGATAGACCCAGTAGCTTCAGAGGCTGCTAGGAATGGCCATTGGGCTGCTGGTGGAACATGGCGTCAAAGCTATGCAACCAGCGACCTTTTCTCACAGCGTTACATGGGTCTCCGTTCTGTCAAGTCTTGATGGTTTCCTCACGAAAGGGGAAAATTGAGCCATCTCCAGCCTTGTAGGTGTTTCACGAGGTCCGTAGCAGGAAGCGGGGCTCGCGTTAATTCTATTTATACTTGCCTTCGAGTGCTTCTACCGTTGGCTATTT
Source organism: Torulaspora indica (assembly GCA_931305995.1). Lineage (NCBI taxonomy): Eukaryota > Fungi > Ascomycota > Saccharomycetes > Saccharomycetales > Saccharomycetaceae > Torulaspora > Torulaspora indica. The sequence goes on along the minus strand of CAKNUP010000010.1, from coordinate 7,123 downwards.
GTCTTCGATTAGGCTACTTTGCTGTAGTGGTTTATATACTGGTGTTGATGCGAAGAGGCAGAGATACGCTTTGAGAGGGTAGACTGTAGGCCTAGCAGCATGCAACCTGTACACTGAGGCATACTGCAAAGGCGTAAAAGGAAAAGATAGTATTCACTGCTTTGCGAAGATGATTGGCTGAAGCGAAGCCAAGATACGTGTCAGTGCTTGGACCTTCTTGGAACTGCCCCATGGGAGTTTGCACACATCAAGCTTGCTATGAACACTCAGGTAAAGCAATGTTTAGTAGCATGTCGTTGAATTGACGTAAGGAAACCGTCGCTATAAGCAGGCAATTGGTTGCCATGGCAATTCAGAAATGATTTACATCATCAAGTACGAAAATACAGGAACCATTGGTTAGCGCTTATGCACATTATTCGTGCTCAAATGCTTGGTGCTGTAGGCTAGTTTGTTCTAATGGGAGCTGGGCTGTCGAGCATAGAATGGTATTTTTAATCCATAGGTAAGATAATTTGTGAGACTAAAAGAAAAAGAACTGCGGATAAGATTCACAGCGGTATTGGCGACATATGGCGGATTAAGCACTGGCATGCAGGTATATTACAAGGTTAAGAAACCTTCACGCTAGTGTCAAGATATTTTTCTTTCAGCACCAGCAGAGATTCTTATCGTCTGAGGATCCATGAGCCTCCTAACTCCGTCAAGCTTCCTTCAATGCAGCCCAAGACGCTTGCCGTTCATCTGATTACACAACAGTCTGTGCGAAAAAGCGTTTCGTTATGCTGGAGTACTAAAATTTGAGAAAATACCACATTGCAATTCGATGACACGATGTACCTTCAGAGGAACAGCATTTACTATGTTTTATCATAACAAAGCGGCTATGGCTAGTGTTACCGCTCGCTAGGCTATATGACATAAAGCGCCTAACATTGATGAAAAGCTTGCTGAATCTGCCCTCAGAGATACATTCAATCTTTTTTTAATGGTCATGAGAGGCCTTTTATAAAGTGGATTGAATCTTGAATTACCGAGTACAGCAGTAAATGTTACAATTACTTTCGTTTTGCTAGAGTATACATCTCCAGCCGATTGCCGACGTATCTCGGAGGTGCTGGTCTTGTATCTTTTCTAGAACAGAAGTATCTTCAAGCATGGTCGTTATCGAATGCTCTTAACTACAGCACTACCACAGTGTACCAGTGGAGAACTTTTACAAAGCATTTTACAGATATAAGATATGTAAGACTATTAAGTCGATAAACATGTTGAAGGAGATTGTGAGGAGGTAATGTCCAAGAAAGCATTGATTGCAACAGAGATTTAACCAGAAGGAAAATGAAAGGAGATTGAGTGAGCGTGGATGACATACAAGGGATATCAGTGTGGATTAACGAGCCTGGTTGGCGACTGTGTTGCAATAAAGCTTAATCAAGACAAGCAGAGATAACCTATCACTTTTGCAATTTAGCCAAACTGTCCAAGAGACTTTGTACGTTATTACCGGGAGAAGATTGTTGTGGCTGCTGCTGCGGTTGCAGTGGTTGTGGTTGCTGTGGCGGTGGAGGTGATTGCTGTGGTTGCACTGTGCCCATAGGAGAGCGTTGTGCGTAACTGTCATTTAACGAAGAGTAAGCGGATGCTTGTTGCTGTGGAGGTTGCTGCCCTTGCATTGATTGGAGCAGACCAAGTAGTTGTTGCTGAGTCTGTGGTTGCTGCTGCTGTTGCTGCTGTTGCGCCATCGACAGCAGATTGGATACAACGTTCGGTGGTAAGTTCTGGATAGCGGATAGCAATTGCTGCTGATTCATCTGGCCGCCAGAGCTGAGCAAGGAAGATAGCTGGGGTTGCGATAAAGCTGGCTCCATAGCTGGAGGTGAGCCTTGATAGCGACCGTAAGGTTGAGCCATTGGTGCAGGGGCAGGCGCTCCATATCCTTGATTATGTAATGGCATTCCGTATCCCTGTTGAACGTAGGGCTGCTGTGGAGGCGGCATATTGTACCCGCCATAGTAGTTTTGCTGAGGAGGAGGAATTGCAGCCGGTTGTTGCGCGTACGGATTAACAGATCCCATAGGTGGCGCTCCAGCGGATCCTTTGGAAGGCTTAAGATTATTGAAAATGGCTATCGCATCATCAGCGGAGATACTAATGTATTCGTCAAACTTAGTCTCACCATGAGGACCTTTGTAAAACGTCTGGATGTCCACGTTTCTAGTCTTGTTGACCAGAATAACACCCCAGACTCCGTCATGAGCTACTTCGTTGATCATTTTTCTGAGTTCCATACGAGGTTTCAAGAAAATCATGTCAGTTTCCAAGTCTGTGCCACGTCTGAAATGGTTGAAGACTTCGTTTGCGTACCCACGGTCAGCAGTTCTCTTAACGTAAATGACGCAAGCTGGTACGCGTCTCTTGGATTTCTTGTATCCTTGATTATCATTGTACATGTCAGCGGCATCGCTTTCCTCGTGTTGGAAGGGCCGTTTGGAAGAAGAAATGAAAGTTGAGCTGCTGTTCGTCCCGTGGTCACCGTGGTCGAACTGCGGCCTAGCGTTGGAGCTCGAAACTTCTAAGATTAGCTTCTTACCGAAATTTTGTTCTTGCGATTCGTTTTCAATCGCATCTCTCACGCTTTGAGGATTGTTATACTGTATGAAACCGAACGCGTTCTTGATGTTTATCTGAAGAATATGCCCGTAAGGTGAGAAAATTCTGAATAGATCCTCCTTAGAAACGTTCTTGAGGGGTAAATTACCGATGAAAAGTCTCGACTTTGGTGGGATATCGTGCATTTCCGTTATCTTGTTTTCTCCGTGAAGATATTGAGCATAACGTTCACGCTCTTCAGGTGACATTGGTGCGTTCAAATCTGGTCTTGAACGTCCCCTTGGCGACATTTCCTGGCCCGGCTGGGTTGCGACCTCGGACTGTGAAAAGCTCTGCATCTCTGGAATCACCGGCATCATTGTGTCTGGATTTGAGTTTAGCATATTCACCAGCGCCGTGATCTTGTCCTCCTGCGAGAGCTGCTGATACTCCGGAAGGTTTAGCATGTTGCTGTCCATGATATACTTTGCTTGCCTTTGCAACAAATCGTATTGAACATTTTCGGCTCTCCCGTATTGCTCAGCAGCCTGGGCAACAACATCCGTGCCACTGGTATCTTCTGGCGGATCCGCATCGCTGCGTTCTGTCCCTTCCTCGGCTTCATTGCTTTCTTTTTCTGCAGATTCATCTTCACCCTCGTTCGAAGAGTATTCTGGCCCTTCTTGGACATCGTCAGCTTGCTCATTCTCAACATCTACAGCCTCATTTTCGTCTTCTTCAGCGACTTCGTTGTCGCCTCCGGATTCCGTCGATTCCTGCTCCCCATCGGAGGGTTCTTGTTCATTCTCTACCCCTTCCTGAGCGTTTCCATCTGCATTTTCAGACTCATTTGGCTCCTCTACCGGTTGTTGCTCCTCATCATCTGGCCCAAACTCGCTAAAAGTCGCTAGCTTCGTCTCTTCCACTTCGCCGACCTCAGACGCTTCAGTCGAACTACTCATTCCAGTGTCAGACATGATAAGTCCACCAGAAGTCTCTAAACAGGATCACTGAGCCACTTATATGCCTTTGATTCAACTTATCTACTGGTTCTTACCAGCAACCCTCGCAGTTCGCCTTAATAATTGCTTAGTGAAAAAAACAAGCCCGGGTAACCCCTCCATAGCTAAGCTCATCAGCTTCAAGAGGTAGCTTTCAAGGCCAATTGGCAGCACAGAGGCCACTATTAGCACTTGCCACTACTGCCAATGGCTGCAGCTCGCCGCGACCTTTCCAACGAGCCCAATATCTACCCGTTTGCTTCAACCGAAGAGCAAATCTCATGTAACATACAAATGAAGAATAATTAAAATACGGAGCTGTAGATGCTTCAAACGCCGGCTATGGACGACCGTCCATGGGCCGACCGTCTATAGACCTTGTCCCACGCTCATCCATCGCTGGGAATACGGAATAAATACATGCAAATACACAAAAGATCCCGTCACCTTCTGTGTAAACCTTCGATGGAAACCAAACTATCATCATATGTCTGTAACCTTGTTCTGGACGGGCTTCTGCTGCCCCTCGCGTTGGTGCTCATGCGTAGGACTGTCGGAATCCAGTGTGTGAGCAGGACAGGGCAAAACGGACCCCAGGGCTACCGACGAGAACGCTACCAGGAACGTAGTCATGAATAGTCTGTTTGTAACATGGTTTCTTGTGGCTGCTCTCATATCTGCGAAAGCTGACTTAACTGTAAATCGAGTTCAGAACAACGTATTAAAAAGTTCCGGTCAACGGAATACTATATTGCTGCAATACCAGGTCTCACAGGGACCGTGAAAAGTCTTGATCTGCTTGCAAAGACTCTCTTTGTTCAGCTTTCTTTGACTTCAAAATTTCATACCGGGGTTACTAAGAGCGTTGTATCGGCTCGAAAGAAAATGGGCAGAGATGGCCAATAGAACAAGAGAAATAGCATATCGAGTGCTCTTGGAGCGCTGGAATTGTGTAGTTAAGTGTATAAATGTTATAGTAGTGAGACAGACGTGTCTGCGGGCCTTGCCGGGCTTTCGAAGGGCTTCCGGCCTGGCTGTAGCGAGACGGAAAACCCAGGCGGCAGGTTAGACGTTGGAGTCTGTAGTTTTGACGTGCTGTCGTGATTGTAGGAAGCCGGAGCTGGGGAGGGCGTGGCGGAGACGAAATCGTCAAAATCGTCCGTATCTGGCTCTTGGCGCGGCTTTGGAGGTAAAATTCTTGGTCTTGGAGCGGTTTTTGATGGCTGAACCGGTCTTGGAGTCAATATTGATGGTTTCTTGGTGTTGGGCTTTTTCTTCGGTACGATCGCTGGAACCGTGATACTCTTGGCGGCCTTGGTCTCGGGGTCTTCACGTTTGACCGGCATTGGTTGTATCAGGTTATCGAAGTTTGTGGTGCCACCAGCATCGGGCGATGGGGCCTGTAGGGAACTGGCGTGTGCTTTCTGGATAGTTTGGGAGAGTCTATTGATGACAACAGTGTACCGACTGTATTGCGCTTTGTCTAGCGTTTGGGACATGGAGTAATTCCAAAGCAGAGGAAGAAGCTGTTCTACGAGGATCTCGTCGCTTTTCAGGACTTTGGGAACGATTTCGAACAACGTCAGCGATTGCATCAGTATCCTGGGATCTCTCGTCTTCATTGACTTGAAAAGTGGCAGTACCTCATCGCAAATGAGATCCGAATCGACTAGCTCCTTCTCGATCAGTTCTCTCAGGCATGATATGCTCGAAACTTTCACCATGAGACTTGTCGTTTTGGTGAATAAATGAGATATCAAGGGCATCAAGAAATTCTTCATCGTCACAAAATCGAAAAGATCTGCGACTATATTAAGATTCTCCAACAGGGATTCCTGTGCCGCGAAAGACTGCTCTCCTTGCATGTCATGAAACGTGAACGTTAATAATGGCTTTAGAATAATTTCCAAGAAATTCTCTTTTTTGACCTTCTGTCTTATGGTGGATAAGTTCTTGACAAGAGCCATTGTGGCATTGTGAAGAATGATCGGTAAGTTGGATTTCTTAGTCAATACAGGATAGATCTTTTCTTGAAATGTAAGCTGTGACACTGTCGAACCGATTCTAATTATTATCTCTACCTCCTTAGAAATACAGGGTCCATGGGGTTCTTTATCCTTGCATTGTTGAGCCAAGTCCTCGAGCAGAACAGTCAAGAATTTCCTCTGCAGTAAAGTGACCGGAAACTTGGGCAAAAGTTCTTCGAGACCGTTTAGGAACACAATTTTTTCATCATTAGTCTTTGCTGGCAGATCATCAAGGAAACTCAAGGTCTTAATAAGCGGATCTTGAAAGAATTCACTTTCCAAAAATTCGTTGATATTATCATAGCGAGAGTAAATATCTCGGTTCATCAATCTGGGAATGCATGGTCTCAGGCTCACCGGGAGTTTATTGAACATATTTTCCCATGACATAGTTGCAAGCTTTCTCTCGAACCTCGTGTATTCAGCTCTGTACTGACTGGTGGAGTTTTCGGTAGATAGCATATCTTTGCCTGTGTATAACATGTAAATCAGTAACCCCAATGAAAAGTAATCGCTTTTAAAAGAGACAGTATTCTCGAGAACAATTTCTGGCGCAGTGTAGTTCAGCTGCAGGTGAAGAAACGAAGGCGTTCTTGGATCATATTGATCAATAAAATATTCAGTTGAATTGGTACCTTGCGGAAGTTTTATCAGATGCCCTAGACCCGACACTTTCCAATCGGAGTTCTCATTAATTAAAATTGACCGTGGTTGAATGTCCAAGTGGACAGAACTAGCCCGGTTGTGTATAAAATCCAATGCTTGCACGGTCTCAAGCAAGCCTCTCTGAATGATTACTTCCTCCTTGTCGTGTTGCTGGAAAAAGCTTGTTTCTTCATTCCCATGTCCAAACACAGACTCCAGTGATCCTGTCACATACTCCGTTACAAACATGAAATTCTTACTGTGCTCTTCCAAAGGTTCGATCACTGCCAGTATATTAGGATGCTTCAGCTTACTCAGGTTACTCACCTGTCTTCTTAGCACTTCATATGCGTCCTGGAGCAGAGCCCTATCATGCGAAGAGCTTCTAGATTTTATAATACCATAATTCAGCAGATAATTCTCAAACTGTTTCTTGTCAAAGACGAAGATAGATACCTTGGGAGGCGCACCAGATGCGGTTGATGACTTTGATCTACCCATATAAACGTTCCATGGTTCGCAGGTGAAAGTCGGCGATGAAGAGAAAGAATACTTGGAACTGATACCAGTTTTGGCAGACCAAAACATATTCACCAATTGACAGATTGCCGAAGCTAATGCTTCTCTTATCCAAGTTTAATCATATAGACATCGCTGTTGCTGAAAAGCCACTACCTATGGTTACTGGAAAATAGTCCGCAAGCGAAAATCGAACGCCGGTCAAATCGCACATGAAGAACCACTAAACTACGGTGGCTGGTTCGTTGAAAGTGACAATTTAAAATCCCCACTGAGTGGTAAGGAGAACTTCGCTGTGGATTTCGATGGCTATGTACCGTCTAAGCACTCAAATGTGAC